>LNAC01000064.1:1452376-1581526 GCA_002007465.1 Ailurus styani | reverse complement strand
ACTTCTCTCCCTGACAAATATAATAAATCTTAAAAAAAAAAAAAGTTGTTCTAAATTCCAGAGGTTACTCCCCTTAGCAATGGCCTGGGAGATATAGACAATGGCATCATATTTTCAGGTCAGTACCAGAGTAAAGGAAGAAACGTATGTTTAGTTGAAGTATGAAGTCTTGGGGTGCCTACTTGGCACAGTTGCTTAAGCATCCAACTCTTGATCAAAAAAAAAAAAAGTATGAAGTCTTCATCTGGTTTCTCAGGAGGAAGCAGTCTAACCCCCTGTCAGCTACCTCTCTTCCTAGTCAACTTGATTTGGAGGCCTCCAGCTTTTGCACAGCACCAGATATCCAGATGAGATGTGTATCCAGGGTTCAAGCGCCTGAAGGTTTATTCATCTGGGTAGTGAGAAAGACTTGGTATAGTCCCTTCCAAGAAGATTCAAGGGCAGTCTTTGTTCTTAGCAATTACAAATCAGGAGGGTGAAAGGAAGATTGGAAACATAAGTTTGGTGAGTCTAGGTCGCCAGATATTTGAGGAAACTAGAATTCAGGATCCAGTTTAATTTATAGGTATGTAACAGAAGGTCAAAGACAATTAACAGGCTCATAATCTAATATAGACAAAGGTACAAATAAAATTTTTCTCTGCTGTTTGTCCCCATTTTTAAACAAAGATAATCATAAAACTAACTTGTTTGCATTAAACTTGACCTGATTGTTTATAGAAGTATAGTAGAAATAGTGATTTACCATATAAGCTCTTTCTAACACTGTTTTGCTGGAACCTCTAAGCAAGGTACACAGGTATATTTTCCAGCAGGCTTTATTGGCTCCGTAAAGTCAAACTTAGTTCCCCAGAACTGGTCTTATCTGAGTCTATACCCATCTCTCTCAAATATGACATTCCAGTGAAAGCCTTGGTAACATAACCAGTGTTTCCAATTTGTGACCTGTTACAAGAACAGATTCTTATTGAACTTACATAACTGTTTTGCCAGGAAAAGAACACTCAAGGTTTTCCAAATTCCAGAAGGATTAGGGAGGGAGTAAAAGTAAATGTTTCATCTTTATTTACAAAGGTATGTTTTTACCAAATTGTTGCATGTTATTAATAGCTTAACAGAAAAAGTTTTCTTATATCTGCACAGCGCATTAACGAACTGGCAGTCTTTCAGACAAAAAGTCATAAAAATTATAATTGCCTTCTTCAGTTCTTTCAGGCCCAGGTAATTCTTATTCTTGAATCCAGTTTTCAGTTAGTTCTGGAAATTCTTACCCCATTTAGGTTTATGGTCTCAAAGTTATCAGACACATGTACTTGTCAAAAATTCTGTCATTCTTCTTGAAGATAAAGTACTTTTACAAAAGCACTTTTGCAAAACATCAGAGAAAAATAACTGTAAATGACAGACTTAAAAATGCCCATGGTTAAAGATCTAATGAGAGTTCATTATAATGGAATCAACAAGGAAATTTGGTTATTTCTGTAACATAACGCATTTTAAGATAAAAAATAGAATTATGTCTAATCATTATACCAGGATATGTCAGATTTCTGGGAATTTCACATAATTTTAGAACACCTGTTAATAATATATATCTGCATAAATATAATCTAGGATGGTTTGGCATCATTTATTTTACAATGCTTCCCATGTAACTTAACATCTCAAGCCTAATTAGTTTAACTTTTTTTTTTTGTAAGGAGAGTGAACAAATCTTTGGAAATTCCAAAGTTAGAGGTAAAAAACAAAAGAAAACAAAAAAAACCTACTTAAAATTTGATGTGGGGGAGGTTTGTCAAAAATATCAAAGGATTTTAGGATACTTGGTCAAATAGCATAGATAGGTCACTATGAAACAATACTTAGTTATCCATTTAACAGTAGTGACAAAAATTTCACAGGCAAATATAGAAAGTTAAGTAGTTAAAAAAAAAAACCTTAGCTCTTTTAATAGAGGAGATTCAACTTTGTTAAACATTCAAAGATCTGATAATAAAGATGAAGCATGGGAGATGATTTTGATAAAACACAAAATTTTTACTTTCTAGGCAGATTACTTTGTAAAAGTTTTTCTTTACTTTTTAATCTCTTATCAAGAGCAGACCAATAGTCCAAGGAGACTTTGTCTTTTTAAGAGAGAAAAACCAAATTTTGTACCAGCTTACTTTTGATACTGAAACTCATTCACTTAATTAAATTCAATTGTAGCCAGTCCCGACTGCACATATAATTTCTTTTCTTTATTATTTTTAGTAATTTTGATTACATGAGAACTTTCATCCTAAAAATCCTTAATTTTTGTGAAAATAAAAAAGTAATCAGTTGTGAACTTTTAGCATTTTGTGGCTTAGCAAATATATAAATACTCTAGTTTTTACAAACATGCTTTTCACTATTTTATTTGGAAAAGATATATATATTTAATGCATTTAACTTATGATTTAACTTAGCAAATTTTGGTTTCAGGTTACCCAAAAGATTTGGGGAAACTACTTAAAAAGTTGACCTACAACCTTTTTGTCCTACTTACGTTCTTGTTCTTAATAATTATATTTAGGTTACCCACTAAAACTTGATGAGACATTACACAGAGTCAGCCATCATCCCCAAGCTATATTTGTTTTTTTTCTTTCTTTCTTTCTTTCTCTCTTTCTCTCTCTCTCTCTTTTTCTCTCTCTTTCTTTCTCTCTTTCTCTCTCTCTCTCTTTCTTTCTCTCTTTCTCTTTCTTTCTTTCCTTTCTTTCTCTTTCTTTCTCTCTTTCTTTCTCTCTCTCTTTCTCTCTTTCTCTCTCTCTCTCTCTCTCTCTTTCTCTCTCTCTCTCTTTCTCTCTTTCTCTCTTTCTTTCTTTCTTCTCCACACCCAGCATGGAGCCCAATGTGGGGCCTAAACTCACAACTCCAAGATCAAGACCTAAGCTAATATCAAGTGGGACACTTAACCAACTGAGCCACTCAGGCATCCCGTAAGCTATTTTTCTTGACAAATTTCATGAGAGATAACATGAGTGTATTTGACCAGCAAACCCAGTTAGAATAGAAGTTGTATTTGATGCTGGTAACTCTGAATATCTGCCTATTTTAATTAAACCAAGCTTAAACCAGCTTTTATTTGCCAAAGATTATCCCAGGGATGCCTAGATTTCTCAGTCGGTTAAGTGTCTGCCTGGTTAAGTGTCTGCCTTCGGCTCAGGTCATGATCCTGGGATCTTGGGATGAAGTCCCACATCGGGCTCCTTGCTCAGCGGGAGGCTGCTTCTCCCTTGCTTGCTCTGCTTGCTGCTCCCCCTGCTTGAGCCTTCTCTCTCTCTCTCTCTCTTTGACAAATAAATAAAATCTTAAACAAAACAAAGGAAAAGATTATCCCAGATCACATGAACCTGAAAAATTGTTGGGTTAGTTCCTATTATATTTTTGAGAATTTTTATGAGTACTTAATTCATATAAGCACTTGATTTTCTCTAAGGCAATTAAATATAGGTCTTTTACAAATTTATCTTGGCAATATCATCCAGAGGTAGAAAACCCCACATCTGTAACATATATATGGATATGTACAAAGTCAGACACAGAGATCTTATAGCTCCTGTACACTTGAGATTTTCTATTAGCTCAAGTTCCTATGGCCTTTCTTTTTGTTGTTTTTCTTCAGGTAAGAATTACCTCCCTAAAGGAGTGCCTGGGTGGCTCAGCGAGCTAT
Organism: Ailurus styani; assembly: GCA_002007465.1. Classification (NCBI taxonomy): domain Eukaryota; kingdom Metazoa; phylum Chordata; class Mammalia; order Carnivora; family Ailuridae; genus Ailurus; species Ailurus styani. Next base: position 1,577,829 of record LNAC01000064.1, on the reverse strand, counting down.
GTGTCTGCCTTCAGTTCAGGTCACGATCTTAGGGTTCTGGGATCAAGCTCCGAATCAGGCTCTCTGCTCAGGGAGTCTGCTGCTCCTTCTCCCTGCTCGTGCTCTCTCTCGCATATGCTTTTTAGTATATAAATAATAAATAATAAAATAAAATAAGTAAATAATCTTTTTAAAAAAATCACCTCCTGGGGAGCCTGGGTGGTGCAGTCAGTTAAGCATATGAGTCTTGGTTTCAGCTTAGGTTGTGATCTTGGGTCCTGAGACTGAGCCCTGCATCAGGCTCTGCGCTCAGCACTGAATCTTGACTCTGCCTGCCCCTACCCCACCCCATGCACTCTCTGTTTCTCTCTCTCTCTCTCTCTTTCTCAAATAAATTAAAAAAAAAATTACCTCACTAAAAAAATAAAAATCAGAATTACCTCCCTGGGGTGCCTGGGTGGCTCAGTCGTTAAGCGTCTGCCTTTGGCTCAGGTCATGATCCCAGGGTCCTGGGATCAAGCCCTGCATCGATCGGGCTCCCTGCTCTGCGGGAAAGCCTACTTCTCCCTCTCCCATTTCCCCTGCTGATGTTCCCTCTTTTTCTGTATTTCTTTCTGTCAAATAAATAAATAAAATCTGTAAAAAAAAAAAAAATACTACCTCCCTGAAGTTTGTACTTGAACATTTACATCTCAAAGGCACAGGGAAGAATGCATGTTATAAGCCCTTTATAGGGGAGATTTGGGAGTTCGTTAAAAAAAAAAAGTGAACTTTGAACTGCCTCTAGAGCTGCATTTCTCGTTTTGCAAGGATTATAGGATAAAGATTGTTGCTTATAATTACTCAAAGAATTGGGTTGAAACTTAAATGATATCATAGGTTGATTGACCCATCTAACTTTGGTTAGGGGAGAAGGCCTAAAAAAAAAAAAACCTCCTATCAGGCTCTGAATATCAGTTTCCAGTTTAACCAGTTTTTTACTCCAGAGCTACTTAAAAGTTTCTTTTAAATATCTTAATCAGTGTTCAGTCAGGACAAATAATAACTGTTTCTGGTAGTATTGACTCCATGGTCTTAAGAGGCATACTGAAAGAGGGTGTAGACGCTATTTTCCTTTCCTTTCTCTACCTTATACTATAGACAGAACTAGCTCTGGTAAGAATTCTTACTCTTAGCCAGCTTCTGGTTTTCCCAGGATCCCATATGTAGGTTCTGAGTGGGGTTTAAAGTGGATAGTATAGCTCCCGTACTTATTAGAATTTGGCAAAGTTTTCATTAATTTTTAGTTTTAGTTTTACTTGGGCTGTTGGAGGGATTTTTCTGGTAAACTGCTACATTATTTCTCTAGAGTCCCATCAACTTTGTGGCAGGAGGGGTGCAGGGGGTAGTTCCTTGGAAGGTAGATAATGGACTGTTAACTAAGGCGGTTTTGATGCAGACAGGCTGGGTTGAGGACCAGAAGAGGGTCCTGTAGGAAAAGCCAACAGGGTCCTCGGCTTCATGCAGGATGGAAATCAAATGTGAGCCAGCAAGAAGTGAGGCTAGTTTATTGAAGATAGAGAGCAGACAGGGAGTCTGGCAGACTCAGAATGGAAAAGGAGACTGGGTTTTCCCTTTGCTTGGGGTCTGGGGTTTTTATTGAGGACAGTGGTCTAGTCTATGTGTCCCCACAGGCATCCGGGTTATGCTGCTGGGTTGGGAATTGTGTGATTTTACGGTGTACGTCATTTCACAGAAATTTTCTTAAAGTTGGCAGTTGACCTAGTGTCAGTCTAACCCATTCCATGACCAGCTGATCACCCAATTCTATACTGGGTGAACAAGGAGGAGTACTGTGGTGTCCTCCATAAGTCATTTATGCCCTGAAGCCAGGGATCTTGGTGTCAAGGTGTCTAGAGTAAGTGGTCTTGGAAGTACGTGATGACCTTAACTTGTCACTTCTTAGACATTATCTATTGTGCTGAAAGACTCCAAAGAAATCAGTAACTTCTTGACTTCTACAAGGAGGAAATACAGTAAGGCACGTGTAAGGCAGGGGTACAGGAGTTTTTCCCCTGTTTCAGTTCTTTTGTATATGCCCATGTAGTCTTTGCAAAGTGGAATAGTTCAGAGGATTACTAGATTGAGTACTCAAAGGAGGAAGAGGGGGAGCAGTAGAAGTTCATCAGTCTTACAGTCTTTTGTTTTAGGTACCTCTTCAATTTTTTAAAATAATAACTAATATTTAATTTTTCATTAGCCTTTTGCAGTGATTCTTTCAGTGAAGTTCTTTTGGAATTTTGAAACCATTTGGAGTTTTCTGTGTGCCAGTTAAGATAGGTTTTCATTCTGTTTGATTTGGGAACCCTTACTTTCAAGTGTGCTTCTAAATGATCTTGTCTATGTGGAATGTTCCTCATAATGGCCAGTGTAATTCTAGGTTGTAATTCCCTTGAGGGCTGGCAGCAGTTTCGTAGGACCCTACCTACAAATAGTTTTACCCACATTTTCTGTCCAGCCATATCTAGTTGCAAATGGGGTATAATCCACATTTCTGTATAGTCATATTTTGGGATCTCAACCTGATAGTTACCAAGCCAAATTCTTAGAACACAAAGCTTTGTAAGATTTTGCCATTTTTATAGATGTCTACAACTTCCAGGACCAATTCTAAGACATAAAATAGGTATGTCAGAAGGTGGCACACTTGACTCTTTGGATTTTAAGAATCCCATTTTTATTATTTATTTGTTTAGCTAAATTGGGTCAGTTAGAGCCAAACTAATATCTGAAAGGGTTATGCTGCTGGGTTGGGAATTGTGTGATTTTACAGTGTACGTCATTTCACAGAAATTTTCTTAAAGTTGGCAGTTGACCTAGTGTCAGTCTAACCCATTCCATGACCAGCTGATCTAAACATGAAAGTCTTTCCGTTAGGTGGCAAGCACTCTAACAGTTTTTAAATGCTTGACCTGTGCCCACAAATTTTGTTTTGTTTAGTTTTTACTTCTGAGTTTTATTTACTTCTGAGATTCTCATCAGCAATAGCCTTTACATAAAACAAAATTCTTTTCTCCTGAGGCCTCACATTGGATCGAGTCCAGCTTAAATCAGACCCAGTCTAATTCTGAATTCAATCTGGTTTTTACATTGGACCCAGTCCAACTCTAGCCAGTAACTATCAACAGTTCCCTGTGTGGAATCTCCGATTAGGGAAAGGATTGAACCAGCAGACCTCAATAGTTGGGGACTTTGAACTGGGGGCTCTACATGGATGGGGAACTGCATGCTGTCATTAAAAGTTCCCATGTGGATCTCGGGACAGAATTAGGGCTGAAAGTTCCCCACTCAGAATACCTGGGAACTGTGGTCTGAAAGCCTAGGGGTTTACCTCTAGGCAGAACTATCTGCCTCTTAAGTTGACTTGCCCAGTACTGGGAAGCCAATTAGACCAGGAGCTCAATGCAGAGAGAGGAGGTCACAACCTAGAAGAACTTACCCATGGCCCTCAGAAACACCAAGAAAGAGAACTCTAAAAGGGGTTCATAGGTACCACACCTGTTTCTTCTTTTCTTGAATGCTGTCAGCCATCTGCCTCAGAAATTGTCACTGCCACCAAATCTGTAAAATAACAAAAATCCAGCTGAGTAAATTTGAAGATGTAACTGGCCTTATTCAGTGATTTATTAATTGGGCAGCATACCATCTAGCAAACAGAAAGGAGCTCCAGGGAGCTGTATTAGATAGAAGGCTTTTATAGGTGGAAGGGGAAAGGGATAAAGAAAGATCAGATTACCTCCTTTTCTTTTCTTTTTTTTTTTTTTTTAAGATTTTATTTATTTGACAGATCACAAGCAGGCAGAGCGCCAGGCAGAGGCAGGCAGAGAGAGAGGAGGAAGCAGGCTCGCTGCTGAACAGGGAGCCCTGCTGAGCAGGGAGCTGGATGCGGTGCTCGATCCCAGGACCCTGAGATCATGACCTGAGCCACCCAGGCGCCCCACCTCCTTTTCTTTTGAGGGTTTATAGGGCAGATTACCTCACTGGTACTGACCAAGAAATTCTATACTGAGTGTTACATTCCTGGAGAAGGTTGAAACTACAATTAGATTAGGTATTAAGCCGTGATTTGGTGATGTGGGCTTAGCACAAGTGACTTGTTTTTGTTCCACCTAGGTGGACATTCTTTTTTTAAAAATTTATTTGACAGAGAGTGCACAAGCAGGCAGAGCAGCAGGCAGGGGGAGAGGGAGAAGCAGGCTCTCCACCGGGCAGGGAGCCCGATGCGGGGCTCAGTCCCAGGACTCTAGGACCCCAACCTGAGCTGAAGGCAGCTGCTTAACTGACTGAGCCCACCCAGGTGCCCCTAGGTGGATATTCTTAAATGATTAAAAAATAAAGTGAATAAAGCAAATATCAATAGGCGTAAAACAAAGAGGAGTCAAGGGGAATCTTCAAGTGTTTATTTAAAAATGGGATGAATAAAACAGACATTGATGGGGTTAAAACAAAGATTTTAATACAGCACTACCCAAGGTTGGGTGGCCAAAGGGAGCTCCTACTGGTGCCCCCAAATTAAAGGTCCCCAAAGAAATCTATTTATCCCTGTTTAGAGAAATTTTAAAAACTAGAGGGGGGAGATTACTGTGGGAAACCTGATCAGGAATCGCTTGAGCCAGGGGTTAAGGAGGTTAATCGAGTTAAAGATTGACAAAAGGGTCAGGGTTCCTTGGCTTCACACCTCAGTAGAGATCCAAAGTCTTTAATACAGCAGTGAGTAAAATGGTCAGGAGATGAAGAGTTTCTGGGGCTCCTTGAATTGTGATGCAAAAACCCATTAGTAAAGCCCTGACTCCTGGTTGATAGGATTATGAAAGCTGGGATGTTTAGGCAGGCATTATATACAGATCTTTCTTAACTTCTGACTTACAATGGGGTTGGCTTACAATGGAGTTATGTCCTGATAAAGCCATCCTAAGTTGAAAATGTGCTAAATAAAAATGCATTTATTTAATAGGTATAACCTACCAAATATCATAGCTCAACCTAGCCTACCCTAAATATGCTTAGAATACTTACATTAGCCTACAGTTGGGCAAAATCATCAATTGTTTTGTAATAGTGTTGATTATCTCATGCAATTTAATGAATTCCATACAGAAAATGAAAAAGAGAATGGTCGTATAGGTACCGAATGACTGTAAGTGCATTGGTTATTTACCCTTGTGATCACATGGCTGACTGGAAGCTGTGCTCACTGCCACTGCCCGCCATCACAAGGGAGTATCATTACCATATACTACTAGCCAAGGAAAAGATCCAAATTCAAAATTCGAAGTACAGTTTCGAATTTACTGTAATTTCAAATATACTTTAAGCATATCATTTTTGTACCGTCATAAAATTGAAAAGTTGTAAGTCAAACTGTTGTTAATTTGGGGACTACTTGTAAAGAAGTTGTGTCTCCCTTACCTGGATGTTTTATGGGAATGGATATTATGTCCAACTGGGGAACACTTCTTCCATCTAGTATTGTAAAAACAAAACCTGTCAATGAAATCCTAATGGAGACTATAGTTAGGAATATAGGAGTTGATGGAATTACAGTAAAAGTTTGTAGAATTTGTACCTTTGAACAGGCTTTATGAGAAGTGGTTGCATCTCTCTTACTTGATGGTATGTGGGGATGATCATTGTATCTTAATGAGAGCATTTTTGCTACCTACTACTATAAAACAGAAGACACGTAAATCCACCCTTCAAGCTATGTTAATTGGACACACTGAGTGAGAATAAGATTGCTTGAGCCCACACAGTGTGGAATGGAAGCTAGAATGCTGGTAGGGTCAAATTTTGTTTTCGATAGCCCTATGTGGAGTATAGACTGGGGCCTATGGCAAGAGCCTGTGAGTGCCTCCTAGAGATGACCACTGGAATTTTGGACAAGAGAATTTCCATTTGAGGGACATTTAAACTACCTTGCTATCTGTCTGACATTATTTATTGAAGCTATTTCTGTGACTGAAGGACAGAACATGATATTAAAATATGAAATATCCACATATCTTAGGTGATGTCCAGGAAATTCTCTAATGGAGATGACAGTGGCCAGAGAATTCAGTAACAAAATGGAAATTGTATATGCGGGATTAGGCTGCCCTGGGGAATGCAAGGAGGAGATACTTAGAAGGAAGGAGGATCTTATTCCATAGGACTGACTGTGGAACTGTGTGAGAAGCTCCTGAATTTTATTGTCACTTGGATATTGCCCCTGTAAAAGCTTTTGACTTAGAAAAGAGCTGCTTGGTCTGTGGATAGCAGTTCCAAGGTGAGTGGATGACATTGTTTGGAAGCCACCACTCTGATTAAAGAAGGTAAAAATGGGTCAATCTGGTTGTGCAGTGATAGAAGAATTGAACAGTGGTAAAAAAGTCTGTATGTTTAGGTTTTTACTGACTTCTGGGCTGTGGCCAATGACCAGTGGGGAAACCTGGCCCAGTAGAGAGATGCCCATATGGGGCATAGCCCTGTGGAAATTTGAGAAATGAGGGCACCTGGTGGCTCAGTCAGCTAAGTGTCTGTCTGCCTTTTGCTAGATAATGATCTCAGGGTCCTGGGATCAAGTCCCATGTTGAGTACCCTGCTCAGCAGGGAGCCTGCTTCTCCCTCTCCCTCTGCCTGCAGCTCCTCCTGCTTGTACTTTCTTTGTCAAATAAATAAATAAAATCTTTAAAAAAATTAGTTGTCTAAAATAGGGAAATAAAGGGATGAAGAGCTGGCTTTTATGCCTTTATAAGTGTGTGCTGACAGTCAGCATGAGTGGGGGGTAAAGAAGTGTCCCTTCTAGATAGATTTCTGTTATTTTTTGTTGAATCTGAGGAAGAGAGGCCAGGAGAAGGTGTAAATATTCTTTCTTCCCCCCATCACTTCCATTTTTTTTCCCTCCTACTTGATGCATCATTGGTCATAGATCGGGGTATTGCAACTACTACAAGGGCTGGAAGCAGGGGTGATTATTAAGCAAGAAACTGTAAAAATAAAAATAAAAACAGTCCATTAGTTTTATAATGGTAAACCTTACTTTATCTGAAGTGTAACCTTACTTTATCTGAACAGAAGTGGACTTGAAGGGGAGGGACTTGCTAGACTAGTACTAATGCCTGCAATCTAGACAAGTACAGTGGCCAAATCTAATGTCCCTTTCAAAGGTAGAAAAGTTTGGTTATAAATGGAGAAAAGGAAAAACAGTAGCTATGGGTAAAAGAATGAATAAATGGGTTATGTAATGAGGGAAATCCAGTATTACATTCACACCTAGAGACTCAGTACAACAGATATTGTCTCTTAGCTTGATGACACCAGCTGCCTGAAACGGTGAAGGCGTATATTTGACACCACTCCTGCTTTTGGAACCTGACAAGATACAATGGAAGCTTGCAAACCTGAATGGTCTCACCCTGGGAGACGTTTTTCATATGATAGGATGATGGACTGGGTAGTTTAATGACTGGGATTCTAGTAATATGCTGGTAGCTTCTGACCTTTTTGTTTTGCTAAAAGTATCCATGTTTGAAGACCCAGGAGTGGACTGTGGTATTGTGATTTATAGTAAGAAATATGTATTTGGTCTTTGCCCTCCTTTCTGGCAACTCCTAAAACCCTTGGATGAGTGGTAAAGTTGTCTTTTGTTATATTAATGAAGTAACTTCTGGACCACACCTAAACATGGAAGCTGGTTGCCAGGGGGAATCCCATGTAATTACAGAGTTTGAACTTTCAGCCCCATGCGCACTGTGTATGTGCGCACACATGCTTCCAGAAAGGGGAAGGGTGGTGGGAGGTTGAATCAATCATCAATGGCCAGTGATTTAATCTTTGTAGTGAAGCCTCCATAAAAACAAAGGACAGGATTCAGAGAGCTTCCAGATTGGTGAACATATAGAGAGATACAGGAAAAGTCGCATGCTTAGAGAGGGCATGGAAGCTCCACACCCTTTAATCATGTTTTGTCCTATGCTTATCTTCAATCTGGTTATTCCTGAGTTATATCGTTTTATAATAAACCAATGAACTAATGATTAGTTCCTCTGAATTTGGTGAGCCACTCTAGCAAATCATTCAAACTCAAGGAGGGGTTCACTGGAACCTCTGGTTTACAGCTGGTCAGTCAGAAGTACCAGTAACAAAACTGAAGGGCAGTCTTGTGGCACTGAGCCCTTGACCTGTAGAATCGGGTGCTATATCCAGATAGTGTCAGAATGAGTTAAATTGTGCTAGTATTGGTGCACTGCTTGGTGGTATGAAGGAAATCCCCTACACACAAACACACACACGGTATCAACCCTTAATTCCCATCTCACTTACTTATAAGCACACCTTCCACAAAATAGGCCAATGCTTGGTGGTATGGATGAAACCCTGTACACACACACAAATTGGGTATCAGAACCCTTATTGACCAACTCACTCGCTTATAATCATACCTTCCACAAAACAGTATAGCCCAGTGTTAGGGATGCAAGCTCCAGAATATCTAGTATCATATTTCACTTTAGCACTTACTGTGTGAACTGGGCATAAGTTGTTTAAACTGTCTAGTTTCCTGTCTGTAAGGATGGCAACAGCTCCCACCTCATAGGATAAAAGGAGATACTATATGTAAAGCACTTGACAAAGTGCTTGGCATATAGTAAGTACTGAATAAAAGATAGTAATTAAGAAAAACTTCATGTTGCACAGTCATAGCAATGCAGTAATTTTTTTTTAAATTTGAAGAGAGGTAATGAGATAATTTGCTTATAAAGTATCTTGAGATGAATAAACAAGTCACATTTTAAATACATCTCTACATTAATCAAATGATGTTTAGAGAACTAATCTCTGTCCATGCCTACCTGCTTAGGTTAATGTAAACATTGAAAATATTTTCAGTCAACCTATTGACACTTCCAACAAATCCTTTATTAGGAGGAAGACCCTAATCCAGGACTAAATGACTTGACAAATATTTTTGCATAAGCTGTGAGTAGGAAAATTTGACTCTAAGGACAACAGGGGTATTTACATTCGTGAATAAGAACGTTCTTTGGGTGTTTCAGAATTACCTGGGATGTTGTTTTAAGAATAAAGATTTCTGTACTCCACTGAAGACTTACTGAATCAGAATGTGAGTGAAAGAATGGGCAAAGATTAGGAAATCTGTACTAAAAAGCTTTACCAGGGAATCATATGCATAGAGTAGCAATGAGAACTACTACCTCAGGGAAGATCTGTTTTTGAGTTTAGATCTAGAAATCACTGGCTACCTTTAAACAGGCAGAAATAATCATCGTTAGGAGAGAAATGTTCAGGGGCAAATATTAAATAGTGATATCATACTATTAAAAACCTCAAGTCTGTCTTAGATAGTCAAGGTACTCAGATGGTTTAGGTAGGGAGAAAGGGTAAAAGTAGCAAAACTTTGAAAACCCCTCAGTAAAGTTCATTCTTGGTCTTCTCTTCCTAAATTTGTTTTCAATTCTATTAGATTTAATCACTAAACAAGACCAAAAGAGAACTTTATTTTACATGACTTTATTTTCCATTTAGAATCATTTTATGCTTTACTTAAAAAAACAAAACAAAACAAAAAAAAACTCACTCTGCTTTTAATAGTCCTAAAAGCATTTTAACCAAAATCTTGATTTAGGAAGACTTAAGACATTGTGCATTATTTTAAATATTTTCATTCTTTCAATAACTATTAAAAATAAGTTCACAATTAGGGTTTCAAATGTCCTAATCATATCTAGTTTGTTTTCATTTAATATTTTATCAATCCCATCATGTGCATACAGAAGTTAAGGTGATATATAAATTTTATCTTTCAGACACACTGATGATAATTAGCTCTTAATCTAATTACTATTTCATTTATTCAGAAATAGCATTTAGACATAAAAACCAATGTCTCACTTTGTAAAATAACCTTTGGTTAATTTACACAAATCTAATACAGCATGTTGTGTAACTTTTAAGTAATACAATGAGTTTCACTACTATCATTTTAGTTTTTAGTATTTATTGTGTCAGCAGGGCTGAGAATATCACATGGTTCAGTCTTCTGCAGGAAGTTATATAATAAAAGCACAGCGCCTTTGAATATGAAAAACATCCCAAAGGCCAGGAGTCCTCTTAAAGGAATTGAAAGGTAGAGGTTTCAGAGAATGTCTCTCATTTTCAATATGTAAAATGACTAGTTTAAGTCACTTTTTGAAGACTTAGTGAGAAAACCGTGTTCCTTATGCCACTGAATAAAGCTACTAAAACCACAAAATTTAGATATTGGTCCTAGGCTACATAATTAATGGGTCATCAAAAAAGAATCTGTCACTTAGTTACTAAGTATAAGTGAATTAACTTCCTATGCCAAGTAAGGGTCACACTTCACTTCCCTCATTTGTAAAAAGAAAAGGTGGCCTGGCCAGTGCCATTCAGGATTCTCTGCTAACTGTAAAATGTGGACTCATTTTCTTCTTTCTTATAGTCCATGTGTATATAAACTTTCAGTTCTTTAAATCAAAAATTTTTATGCACATAACCATGTTGGTGTATTACCCTTAGTTTAAAAATGTACAACTACATAAATAAAAACTATTGTTTCTTCAATATTACTTGACATTTCTTCTGTAATTTCTTTATTTAAAAAAGTAAATGTAACAAGATACTTAAAAAAGGCTAGATACAAAAGTAGTTAAGCTGCTCACGAACATTTAAAATTTTCCAAAATGTATCTTCAATAATCATGATCTTATAAAACATTTTACAGTTATCAGAAAGTGCCCAGGCTGAGTTTACATAACTGAAATACCTTAGTACAAATGTCTAATTAGAACTGAAGTGCAGTAACCTGACTGACTGCTCATTGAAATAGGGATACAAAGAAAAAGTTGATTGTGATAAAGTACTGTGCATTGGCCCCATCATATGTACAAAAAAGTGCCCTTACTCAAATGAACAAATTACATGCAAAATATTAGTGATATCATTTAATATCCTAGAGCTCAATGCAGCTAAAATAAACCGCAATAAGTGGTTTTCATAGGTAAAAGTGATTTCATCTCTAAGATCTGAATGTCCAGAACTTTTTACAAGTTCCATATACATGATACACAATTGCAGCCAACCACAAATTAAACACCATAAAGAAAGTTAAAATGAAAACACAGAACATACTTAATTTTTTATTTTGAAATTCCCTATTCCCTCTATACAAGAACCTTTGCTGAAACACTTTCCACAAAGGCAGCAGTGAATTTTCAGAACATTTTACATTTTTCCCCTCAGCAAAAAGATAAATCACAGTGTAAATTATGTTGTTCTGCTGTCATCTTTGGCTGGGGTTAGACCCAGAAGTTGTCGACTAGCAAACCATTAGCTAAATGTTGCTAGTGCTCCTCAGGCCTTTAGGCTACAAACTCAGCAAGGAATGTTTGCATTTAATCTCTTTAAGGTACCACCAGGGGGTGTGACAGCATTAACTTCCATAAACTTTTATAGACAAATGGAAAAAAATCTACAAAATTAGCTAGTAATATTACACAGCAATACACATTTTATACTCTACACAAAACCAAAATTCTTGGTCTTAATGGCGAGTAGCAACTTCTGTTTGAGAATCTGTTTAGAGGAATAGAGTGGGACGTAAAGTCGAGAAATACAAGTGTTTGCAGTAGGAAGATGTTGGTCATCTGGTGGTCTTATTGTGATTGAGGGCATAGGCTGGAATCCTTCTTCACTGGCTGGTAATGATGGGCTTGATGTCCAAAAGTAAACCTAAACAGGAATGTAATAATTACAATTTTGGCTTTTAACAGATTAACATTAATTCTGGCAATATATACAGAGAGCCCCATTCATATGTTAAAACCCAAAGAGGGGTATTATTTTGAACTGGGTTTTTTAATTTTTTTCTTTCTGACCCTGAACCTATTCAGTGTAAGAAATAAGTGTCAGATATATAGAAAAGTGACAGTCTCAAGGGCCTCAGTTTCTCTTGGGCCTTTTCAGTGGCTTTTAAAGTATCTTTTAGTGGAAACAGGGCATAAGGTCTCCAAAAGTTTTAAATTTCACAAAGATTATCAAAAAAGTTGTTCTGCATCTTATCTACCAACATATTTTCAGTGCTATATTGTGATACAGGAATAATTTTATTAAAGTGTTGGGGAGTATCTACTGTACATAAAACCCATGCAATAAGCCATATTAACATTGAGTTTTACTACACATCTATTTTTGTGTATATCATGTAAATAAGATAAGTATTAACTTCTGTACTTTATATCATTCCTTACTGATCTATACATATATACACACATTACATTCTTACAGTGCCCAGTTCCTATTTCTTAAAGGTAAGGCTTTTTAAATCTAATGCATTCCAAAATGCACAACTAAAAATACAAATATATCCAATATCGCAGAGTGACTAAAAAACCTAAATGAACTACAGCTGCCCCTCAAACAACATGGGTTTGAACTACATGAGTCCACTTACATATGGATTTTTTTTAAGTAATCTCTATACCCAATGTGGGGCTCAAATTCACAATCCCAAGATCAAGAGTTGCATACAGGTGCCCCACATGCAAAATTTTTTTTTAATAAATATGCCACATACAATACTACAAACTTATTTTCCTTAAGAATACAGTTATATAATACACATACAAAATATGTGTAATGGACTCTTTTGTTATTGGTAGACTCTGGTCAATAGCAGGCTATTAGTAAAGTTTTGGGGGGAGTCAAAAGTCATACTCAGATTTTCAACTGCATAGTAGGCTGGTGCCCTTAACCCTCACATCATTCAATAGTTAACTGTAATCTGCTTTCCTGAAGGATGGTTTTTATGAAAAATCTCTAACTTCTATAGAAGGGGGCAGAAAAAGAATCCCTCCCTGCTAAGTGTCAGGGTGTACAAAATCTTGAAAGAATTTTATAAAAGATGCTCTAAAGATAAAGCTGGTCCAGTCCACTCATTTTACAAGTAAAGAACAAAGTGTTTCTCCAAAGATGAGTATCGTTAGCCAGGGTAGATAACTACCACTACTGGACATCCCAAAAACTGGAAGAAAAGATTTTTCCAGAACTTTTACCAGTAAACTGTAACTAAGAGGGGAATAAACTATGTAGTCTTACCCAGTAGCCCCAAATACCCTATAATTTGCAGGACTAATAAATTCAAGAGAGAACACAGGTTTGCTCTCTCAATAGTCTCTTATGTCCTTCAGCTCTTCTCCTCAGATGCATGAAGATAAAACCAACAACTGTGAAGCATTCTTCCCAAAAGGAGAGGGAAAAGACCCCTTGATATACTACTTAAGCCCTACAAATAGAGAAGTGACATTCACAAATTAAAGCTGTTTATTCTGAGGCCCTTTACAAAGGGAGATCTTCATTTCATTTCAAAAACTGAATAGTTAGCAAATTTATCTTCTAGTAGAAGGCAGAAACTACAGTGAAATTTAACTTGAATGACAGAACTGAGGATTTACTGGTTTAAAAACAGAACATTAAAACTAGGGGATAAAAAAATAGTCCACTAAAACCTTTGAATTTATACCAGATAGCCAATCATTTGTTTTTGGTCTGTCCTACAGAACTGATATGGCCCCTTTCTTAAAGAAACAAGGTACCTGAATCAAAAAACTGACTACAGGTGTTAGAACCCTGACAATGAAACCAAAAAGGACAGATAATGGCATTAGCGCTGGCAGAGACTTCAGGATCCACAAGACTGGGAAAGCTGCATGGAACCAAGTATATGCAATCTACTAGGGAACAACCTAAGTGGAAATTACCACAGTGGCTAAAACCTAGAACCAACTGACAGGATTACCTAAAAACCTGTCTCACTATAGTACAGAAATACTGGAAGGCTCCTGGGACCCACACAACTAACCATTTTCCCTCTCATAAAACTGGAGGGTATTTCTAGAAATTAGATCATTTTTATATATTCCACTAGCAGTCTGGTTTTAGTTACTGAGAACTAAGGCTGGTTCTACAGGGGATAAGTTTCAAGGAACCATGAGGAATAGAAGTAGAAAGGATCTCTAGGATTTTCCAGAGAATGCCTTTCAAGATTAATGGACAGTTGATTTGGTTTTATACTCAAGGCTGGACTTGACTGACTTGGCAGGCTTTTCACTATGACTAAAGGTTATAATATCTAGTTTATGATTCTAGTAAATAGGTAAGATTAAAATTATAGATGTAATACCTGCATATCATAAGCTGTTATATTCATATTCCTAGGATACAGATAGCAATCAAGATACTATTCAAAAATTTTACAAAGACTTGCCACTGGTCAATAGGATTAAGGATATATAAAAGGAGCAGGCAGCATATATAAGCACTATAGAAAAAAACCTGTCTCAACTAACTGGTATTATCTTCTGGGACTAAGAACAGCGTAACAATAGCTAAATGCATTTTATTCTGCTTACAGGCTTTATTAATACTTCACACTTTCAGTTCTAGAGTAGAAAAACTAAAACTGCCTTATATTTCTGACCCTTCTTTAATTTCCTTAGCCAAAATTAAAATGATCAACCACAAACTTAAAAGGCTATCATATACAGTATTTTAAATTTCATTTCTTCTACAAATTCTGTGAAATTTTTAACTTACAAGATCTTGTCGTTCTGTCATGCTCATCTTCTCTACTATTGACCAGAACCAACGCTTGAACTGCAACAGCTTCTCAGCATTTTCTCCTAAGAATGAAGAATATAAATCCAGTGTACTATCAGTTGTTATTTTAAATACTGCTTCTTATAAAAGTAGATTAAATTGCAATGTTATTTAGGGTCAGAGGTCTAATTCCTAATACAGGAAATTAGGACTATTTGCATAATGTGAAACCTATATAGTTCAGTAGTCAATCCTGACTTAAGATGACCAAGAAAAATGGACTACCAGCCTCAAAAATGATAATCACATGACTTTAATCCCATCTGTAGTTCATGATTCTTCTCATGAACTTAAACCAGTGCTTCACAAATTTTAATGAGTTTATAAATCACTTGGGGGATCTTTTTAAAGTACAGATTCTCATTTACTAGGTCTAGGGGAAGGGAGGAAAGGAGTGGAGATTCTGTATTCCTAAATACTTCTAGATGATGCTGATGCTGCTTATCTGAGGATCGTATTTGGAGGGGCTTTAGATACTTATTTTCCCCTCTTAGGTTTCTGTCTTGTAAATGAGACAAATTCTTATCTTACAAGTACTGAAAACTACATTAAAAAGTAGCACAAATACCATTATACAAGGAATCTATACATTACCCAGCACAAAGAAAAAAAATAAGAAAATGTATCCAAATAGCTGTTTGCAAAATGTAAAAGGGAAAAAACTGGTACCTTCATGTACACAGTAATTTTGACTTACACATGGAATCCTCTCATAAAGAATTTCTTGGAGTGCCCAGTGTTTCATTGTACAGTCACAGCTAAAATTCTAAGGCTTATGGGACTTTGGAAACAGAGTTGCAACAACTCGGGCCCTTAAGGTAAATGTTATAATCTAGGAGGATTATCACTACCTCTTGTTATTCCTTCTAGATTCTCTGTGTGTTTGTGTGTTCTTACATCTTTGTAAGTGAGCTTTGGGTCCAGTTCTACAAAGCAAACACCATACAAATTCTTTAATTAGAAAGTCTAAGAGAAATTAATTGGGAAAGGCCAATAGTATTGTCACATGGAATTTTTTTTTTTTAGTATATAAAAATTCTCTTACGTAGTTGCTCACCACAAAGAATTTTTACTTGTATTTATACTAAACCATGTATTCTTTAAAATCTAGAAAAATTAAAAGAATTAAGAATAACCTAATGATAAGTCATCACAGTCCAATCATATCTTAAAAATGTAGGCAAAAAACTTTTTAAACATCTGAGGACACAGATTTCTAAGCCCCGTGAATATGTCTAGTTTATTCCTTAGACATTCAAAAATTTTCATACCTGATTCATCATTGAAAGAGGTGAAACTGATCAACATCTGCACATTAACTTCACCACAGCCATTTACCAAAAGCCTAAAATCTTCTGCTGTTAAATCCTCTAATGAATTTTTTGGAAGCACATCCAGTAGACCTTTCCTCATTGCCTACAGAATATTTTAAAAATTACCTTTTTATTAGTCTCAGTACTTTTTTTCCATGTAGCATTATTGTTAAAGCCCAATATCTAATTTTAGCAGAATAAGAATACTAGTTCTCATTTTAAGCCAGAAAGAAAGAAATTAAGTTCTGAATTTTGAATTTAATAGAGTTAAAAGAGGCAGAGGGGGGAAAAAGGCATCATGAATAGGCTACAGGTTCGAAAGTGAAACAGTATTGTTATACAGCAGGATTTAACTGAACATAATTATGTTAGAGGCTAGTCCTTAAATAAAAATAGCTTCAATGTGTCAAACATGCTATCCTGTCCCATTCCATCAAAGGTATCATAATGACAAAGACAAATCTGAAATCTAGAAGCTTACTGAAAAATTATAATGTGCCAAGAACTGTTCTAAGCACCTTACATTATTAATGCATTTAATTCTATCCTCTTTTTGCAAAGAAGGCAACCAAGACACAAAGTAGTTTGCTAATGTCATATAAAGTTAAAGGGTATTACAGCCATGATTTGAATCCTGACAGTATGACTTTGGAACCTGCACAATTACTCCAAGCACAGGGAGCAGAACACTTGACAAGGGACACCTGGGTGGCTCAGTTGGTTAAGTATCTGCTTTTGGCTTAGGTCATGACCCCAGGGCTCCTTGCTCAGCGGAGAGCTTGCTTCTCCCTCTGCCTGTGCATACTCTGTCTTTCTAACAAATAAATAAAATCTTTAATTTTTTTTTTTGACAAATACAGCAGGCCTGATGTTGCCCTTTAGAAACCCTCACTGGGGTCCTTGGGTGGCATCTGGAAATTTGGCTTTACTGATATGGCTATTCTGAATGCCTGGAGCAATGAACCCTGCTGTATCAGCTTGCCTAGACTATTTGTGCACACAGTGTGAATTACAATGAATTTCCTCTAGAGTCTGAATTTCAGTAATCATGGCTGGATGCATAGGCAGAAAATGCTTATAGGACTGGCTTCCAAAAAAAAAAAAAAAAACCAAAAAACCAAAACAACTCTAGGCTGCAACTCGTAAGCAGGCTTCTCTAAGGACAGATACTATACATGTGTTTCTGTAATTCACTCCTGAAGGGAAGAAGTATGTTCTTTGTGACAGCCCATAGCCTGAGAGACAGAACTTCAGAAGGCTGTACCCACATTCCTCCATACTTGGTCTCATGTTCTTTTTCTTTTGCTGTGAGTCCTTTTGCTATAATAAACCATGACTATAACTGCTTTGGAGTCCTTCTAGTTGGTCACCTAGACATGGGTGGTGGTAGGACCCCAAAGCAGTAGTCCTTTCAGTTCCACAAGAATCCTTTCCAAACTTTTACTCACCAAATTGACTTTCTGATGATTACATGGTTTTTCCAAATAGTTTTACGGAAAAGAGAGTGCTTGGTCTGGAGTCAGGTGTAATTTACACTGTACATAAATTAACTTGGTTTAAAAGTTTCAACCTTTGGTAGGCAAGCTGAATATACTCTGAACTAGTTTACCACACATGAAGACATAAAGAGCCTCATCAGATCAAAGAACACTTTCTAGAAAGTACTCACGTGTAATGGCTGTTCTGCAACTACTAACATTCTGTGTTCTGCGTATTTCCGCACATACTCATACACATTCTGGGGAGTCACTGGTATATTTACACCATTAGGAATAAGTTCAACCTGTAAAAAAAATCAGCATTGCCATTTAAAACCAATTTTTGTCAAAGCAGTAGTAAGTCCATAGTTCATAAAACAATTTCCTAAAATTCTAAAATCTTAAGCCAATTCTGGCAGCCTCTGGATTGTGCAGTTGGTTACACGTCGAAGTCTTGGTTGTAGATCACACTGTGAGCTAAACATCATATCATTATCTCAGAGCAGTCAGATCGAGCCCTATGTTGGGCTCTGCGCTCAGTGAGCAGAGTCCACTTAAGAGTTTCTCTCACCCTCTCCCTCTGTGCACCCCTCCACTGACTCTAAAATTAAAAATTAAATAAATAAAGATAATTCTGTACCTGACAAGTATCTAAGGGATGCAAAAAACTCTTCTACCTTTCAGTCTGTCTCATTAACTCTCCGTATCTTTCTCTGTGTGCCTGTCCAGATATGTACTGTGGTTTTTCTCTGTATGTTTGTGTATGTCTCTTGTTGTGTCCCCATCTAAATTGTTTCTATATAAGATAAGCAAAACAGACTAACCAAATTCTCTTGCCAAAATCAGAAAATTACGTATTTGCTTTACCTGTCCTCCACCCTCTTCTTTACATAAGTCAATTGCAAATGCCAAATCCATCGCAGAGAAAACAGCATCAGCATCTGAACTCTGAGAAGCGAGGATAAGTTGCCGTAAACTCTCATACATCACAGGGTCAAAAAAAGCAAAATCATGCCAATTGACCTAAGAAAGTAATCATATGAAACTCAATTATGAAATATCTTTACTGAATTTTATTTAATTTGAAGATATAAAGAATAATATTCCACTAAATATAATTGAAGAGGTAAAATGTTAATCTTTGGCTCTGATAATTAACTTGCAAAATATATAGTAAGTGTAATATATATTTTGAAAAAAATTTAAAGCCAATAGTGTAGGAGTTTAAGTTCCAAAATAATTTATTTGCAAAAAGTGCACTAATTATTAAACAGTGATTATGCTGAGCAGTGGGTCCTTAGTATACATCCTATTTAGTCTTGATTATAATCATAAAATCAGAATATTCTAGATGATGAATCTGATGCTCAAAGGAATTCAGTAACTTATTGAAGGTCATATCATTGGGTTAAACTTGAGTCTATTTGATTCCATCTTCTCCCCAAACCATGTTAAAAAGGCTCAATGCATCAACATTTCTGAGCTGTGGCTGAGCTTTAAATCCAGTTCTTCTTTGCACAAGAACATTTTTGCTGGAATACTTTAAGAATTCAGTAGGGTCAGAGTTTACATCATTATATGTGTACATGCATACATATGTACACACACATTTACATAATGATATGAATAGAAAACTATTCCTCAGTGGGTTTGATTAAAGAAAACGTATTAAACAACTTTAACAATGTTAATTCACATCACCTGTATGATATAAATTGCTGGAAAAGACAAATATTGTTTTGTGTCAAGTAATTTCTTTGTAATACCTTTAGGAACACTGGCAGTTGTGTTTTAAATCAAAAGCTGCATAATTAGTATTATACATAAATTTTAAAAGATATGGTGTTCCCCACTCCCCTCCCTGGCCCCATATAAAAAGAATGTGTAGGCAGTCAGACTATCAAAGCACATAAAGAAATTAAGCTAATTCTATAACCCAGAGATAAATATCAAGCATGCTATGCTGTATTTTCTCACATTCTTTTGTCCCCTCTCCCTCCTGTACATCTTACATGTATTTTTGAAGCCAACAACACTCTTTTCAATAAAATACTACTTCTACTACCACCTGTTTGAACAAATAATAACAGTTAAAATCTACTGAGCACTTACCAGGCACTATAGTTTTACCATTTTGCAAATGGGAAAATATGCCTTGGGTGTGAGGGGATTTGTCTGCATCAAGATCCAGGTCTGTCAGACACCCCCAAACCCATCAGTGTCACCCACTCTGCTATGCTATTTCCTCCACGTATTGAGATTTTTTTCCCATGTCATTAAATGTTTGAAAATGCTTTATAATGGCTATAAAAGGAAATTTTTGCAATGTAAAAGCAGTTAGGTTCATTAAAATCACTTACTTTCCTACCAAGCAACACTTTAATTACATGTCTATTCAATGTAATAGGACATAGTTCATTCTGTAACAGACATAGTCCAAGAATCCTAAAAATAAAAACAGGGAAATATATTTAAATTTGAAAATAATTCTAAAACACATATAACCCCACACATACATACATAATACACACACAGTATTTTGAGAATTCTACAGCCTCATTTCTAATCAGTATGAAGAACAGACACACATTTTAAAAACTAATGTTTTAGAAAAGTCTCAAACTGAAATTTTTTAAAAATTTAAGTATAAGATTAGCATTATTTTACCTGCCAATGTTTCTGAAACAATTCAACCTTGCTTCTGTGTTTTTGCCAGGCCTTGGAGTATAAAATCCTCTTTTTCCAGGTTGGTAAAACAAGGGGGCATTATCGTCACCATCGTCTGTATCATCTAAATCCATATCTACAACACTTCGACTAGAGCCATGACGCTTTCGGTTTTCCTAATAAAAGAGTATCAGATTAAGTCCCAAGATTGATTTTTTTCAAGCTTTTGTTTATTTGAGAGAGAGCATGCGTACATGCAATGGGGGTAGAGAGGGACAGGGACAAGCAGACTCTGCACTGAGTATGGAGCCGGACGCTGGGCTTGATCTCAGGACCCAAGAGCTGGCACACCCCAACACTGATTTTAAAAACAAAACCTATAAACTAGTTGTCTAAAATCACTCAAAGTGAAATCAGGTAGGTAAAGCAACATTTATATTTAAATGTAAAATTTTTTAATTCATCCTTTCAGAGCTGTGGTATTTATATATTATATATACTAATATTAAATACATGATATTTACATGCCTAGTAAGTCTTTAATTTCTTTGTCCATTTAAGATCACTAATGAAACTGGTAGCTTTTTTCACCCTAATTCCTTAAAGATATTTTTGCTGGATATAAGAATGATGAACCATTGTCTTCTGGCCTGTACCTTTCTGTTGAGAAATCCACTGTCTTTCAAATCACTGTTTCTCTGTATGTAAGGCACTGTTCTTTGACTGCTTAGTTCCAAAGCAATTCAATTATAATATATATAGACATAGTCTGCGTTCCCTTTTCCTATTTAGGGTTCACTGACCACCGTGAATCTATAAATCTTGGTACCAAATTTGGGAAGTTCTCAGCTGCTATTTCTTCAGGTATTTTCCTGTAGTAGTCTCTCCTCTTCTGGGTACTTCAGTGACATGGATGTTTGATCTTTCATTATGGTCAATAATGACCATTCAGAGTCCTGAAGTTGTTCCTTTGTTTAAAAATCTTCTCTCTGTTCTTCAGATTAGATCATTTCTATCTTCAAACTGACAGTTTCCTCCTATCCTTTTCATTGGGCTATGGACTATTTAGATTTTATTTCTTTATTTGAGAGAGAGAGCATGAGTGGGTGGGGAGCAAGGGGGGGGGGAGCAGGGAGCCCAATGCAGGACTTGATCTCAGGACACTGGGATCGTGACCTAGGCCAAAGGCAGACACGTACCCGACTGAGCCACCCAGGCATCCCTAGAAGTACTTCTAATTCTAAACTTTCCCCTTGGTTCTCTTTTAGTTTCTATTTCTCTGCTGTGGAACTACTTTCAGTTCACTAGTGCTTAACTTTATCTCATATTCTATCAGATAAAGATATCCCCATCTCATAGAATATGATATGAATATAATTCCAACAAGTAGGTCACCTTGAAGTTAGCATCTACTGGTTCTTTTCCCAGGAGAACTGGTGGGTCTTCTGGTTCTTTGTACGTTGAGTAATTTTGAAGTGTATCCTGGCCTTTTGAGTATTAAGTTGTGAAGCTCTGGGTCTTGTTAAAATGACAGGGAGAACTGTTAATGTTTTGGAGTTTAGCAGGCTGGCTAGATTCACTCTGGTTAGATTCAGATTTAAGTGTCACCATCTGTGTACAATGGTTCTAGTAACAGATTTTCAGCCTTTTACTTTCTGGGTCTGCCCTGCATATGTACCATGGATAGTGTGGAACTTACACAGTGGTTTAAAACTACAGTTCAGTTCTCAAAGCCTTTTCTAATTTTCCAAGACAGGAGTGAAAGAGATCAGCTTTATTCTCCACCCTGAAACAATCCCATACTGTTTTATCAGTTTGACCTTCCTCTATCATCTGTGTGCTATCTACTTTTCAGAATCCTCAGGCAGTTCCTTTCACGTTTTGTTCAGTTTTTAGTTGTAATCAGTGAAAGAGATAAGATTATACTGGGTTTGCTCCACCACGGTTGGCAATGAAGTTCTTGGGGAACTAAAAAAGCCTTCCTACTGCTTCTCCACAGGTCTCATTTACTCTGCATCTTTGGCACTCACTTCTTCCCTGAGGTAAGCCCTAAGAAATTCATGACATCGCTAAAATTAAAGCTTAATTCACACCTTTTTATTAGCACATGTACAAAAACCATCTCTTACCTGTACCTTTTCTGAGGAGTCTAATAATCCAAGATCCAGGATACTATCAGCTCCATTTTCCCTAAAAACAAACCAAACACCTTTTACATTCCAGATGATTGAGACTTCTAGAATTTAGTGTAGAGAAGCATGCATTTGAATTTATAAAGATTTGTAAATATGTTTATTAAAGGCTTTAAAAAATCTAGGACACTTACTAGTCAGTGCAATTACAGGAACAGAGAAATCAATATCATACACACAAAAAAACAGATGCTATATGTGTGATTCAAGATAATGAGCTAAAAGCTACCTTATTTAAGACAGTATAATGCAGTCTTCATAGGGGTACTGAAACTCAAGCTCACAGGGAGCATTGTAAAAAGAATAGAAAATGTTCAGAAGGCAATCACAATAGGAATCAAATTCTGTAGTGCATTTAATTATTCTACAATACTAACTCATTGTTCACTTTAGCCAGCTGAAAGAAATCAAAATTATACATTTGCATTCAACACAGAGTACTACTAAATTAGCAATCCTTACGTATAAAATATATTTTCAAAAATTTTTACAGGTTACATTCCTTGTAACCTTTTCTATAATGGGCTGAGCTCTATCAGTGCTGATTATGTCCAGAGACAGGGAAAAGGAATGAAGAAACAGTGCATAAAAGCCCAGAGAAGAGAAACAGTAATTACCAGCAAAGAAAATAAACCTCTAGCAATAGTCTTTTGGCTTGGACCATTCAAAGGCTATGAAACAGGTAAGTGGCTGTTACATTTCAGTGCTTAGCCTACCCACTTAGGCATTTCTAGGACTATATCCAATCTAAGTTCCTCATGCAAGATCCTGATTCAGAAGAAAAGGCAGAAATTTGCATCTAAGAATAAGCATCTAAGAATAAGTTTGGCATATCTTCCTGATGTCATTTTTACTTGTCACCTTAGAAAAAGAGTAATTTACCTATGAGATATTTTTGTTTTCTATTAAAACCAATATATAACAACAGAAAGCAAAAACTTGCATAAATTTTTAAGATAAATCAGGAGCTCTAAAAGAAACTTCATGCTTATGGCAAGACTCAATGACTACATCCCAATTCCTTGAGGTCTCTGGCCTCTGCTAATGGCAGAGTATTTTTTTTTTTAATTTTATTTTTATTATTTGCCCAAGGGGTACAGGTCTGTATTAAAAGTGGTATTCTGGTGGAGAATTTGGGATGTACTTTTTACAAGTAATTTCTAAATATTGGGTATATAAAAGATTTTTAGAACCTAAGTCACTGCTAAAATTCTAACTTTCTAATACATGTAAAAGTCAACTGTAAAACTCAACTGTCTCACTCATGGATTTTAAGCCATCTCTTATAAAACCACCATTTGAAGCTGTGTACTTTATAGTATAAATTTTAATACATGGTAGCACCTACACCCTAAAAATAAAGTAGTTGATGTTTAAACTGAAATGCCTTCCCAATTATATACATTACCGTCCATGTGCTATAATGAGTTCCATGGCTTCATCCACTCTTGCTCTCAGAGAATCTTCACTTGCTAGAAGGAGAAGCAGCTGAGCTGGGGATAATTCCAACAGCATGCCAGTGATTTTACTTGCAAATGCCTGTTAACAACAAAGTTTGTTGCCCTTACTCTCTGAAACCTCTTGTCTAAATCAAGTCTTTTATCTGCTGCCCCACCAAAAGAAGAAGAAGAAAATGTAAGACACTTGGGAAACAAAAAAAATTTCTGAACTAGTAAGGTATTTTATTAAATTGGAAGCTTAATTATAGAGGATTTTGATAGTCTTGTTAAGCCTTTTACGATTTTTTGCTATCTATGAGTAAACATACAAATATTCAGGTTCCATTTTTCCCCCTCAGAGAGCCAGAAACATTTCTTTCATGTAGGGTAGAAGAAAGGGAGGGAAGAAGTCAAAGAGGGAGAAGAAAGATAACTATAATTAAGGCTAAGGATTTACTGCAAGAACTATAGTTGGTTTTCTGTTTTATTTTCTCTTGCTATAACATACCTGTAAGTCATGTATAAAGGAAAACAAACACAACTAGTTTTGTTTCATATTATAGGAAAGAAACCTTTGACAGAACAATATAAAAATCTCTGGCAATACTTAACAGCAATAAAGTAGATTATTTGCAGTATGTTCTAGCTACAATTTAACAGATTAAAAGTCTGCTTCAAAAGGTAACAATTTATACAAATAAAGGTACAAATTAAAGGCACAGATAATTACTTTAGCACACAAGGAATTTACTAGATAGAATGCCAACTTAGCATAGGTAGAAAAAAACAAACCTCTCTCAAGCTACCCTCTAGCAAATTTTGCTGCTTTCCCTCTTAAGCTTCCTTTTTACTACGCTCCTCAACCACATGACTTCAAAGTAGCTAACATTTTTACAATGCCAACTTTAATTCAAAAAACAAAAATGGCACGGTCAGTGAAGAGGAAGCTAAGTGCACCATACATACTGGCTGCATTGCTTGTACACGGGGATAAAGTCTCTCTCCAAGCGCCTGACGATGTGCGGGCAGAGGATCAGGATCATCACTAGGATTCCCTTCAGAGGCTGGTCGGAAGGGCCTAGTGTCAATGGAAAGCTGTCTTCTGAAGTCTCTGTAAGAAGAACAAAGCTATTATATCTTATTTCCCTTGGCTGCAAAAAATATCAGCACCACTGGTGACAAAGATGAAAAACCAAAGCATACAGGGAGCTCCAGTTATGGGATTAAGGTGGTGGAATGCCTAATGGATAACGATTGGGAAATAAAGATTTTCTAGATGTTGTTACTTAAAAATCTATAACTTTCCAATGCATAGTTCAATTTGATTCTAAAGGAGCAGGCCCATAAAATACCAGAAATCAAAAACCCACCCACATTTCCTGGAAATTTTAGTCCAAAGTAAAATGGCACCCATCCTAACAGGAGAAAAATTAAGAGGTCTGAAATATAACACAATTTCCACAATTAAAATTTTAAGACAAATTTAGGAAAGAATGATATTAAGTTATATAAATTCAACTGCCCCAGGGTCTTAAAAGCAGAGTATTTTAATAACAGTACAGTTACTATTCATTTACCCAAATATTAAAACTTTTTCTAAAAAATTGTACATAATTGAGACCCTATTACAGGTCTACCTGCAGTTTCATTCAAAAAGGTGGTATTCAGTAAAAGATACAAAATGATCTCACCTATCTCGATCTCTCCGAGAACCTGCTCGCAAGCCACTACTCCTTCTCATTTCCCTTTCTCTCTCCCTTTCCCGATCCCTCTCTCCTCTGTTCCTTAATCTCTGCATTAAACCTGGAAGAAAATATGAAACACATTTTGTTTAGATACATGTAAATACAACTACTTTGAGAGTCGATGTGAAGACACGAGACAAATATAAGAATATAACAGGTGAAAGTTATCTGTCTTAGCATTTGTGTTAGTGCCTTTCTCTGATTCTCCCTCTGGTTTTGAAGGTTGGGTAACTGTATGGAATGCACCTGGCATAATAAGCGTTCACTCAGTAATAAATTCTGTCACGATTGTGAAATAGTATGTAGCAACTGGGGCTGTTTCACCATGAATAATGCTGAAACTTCTTATGTGATTAGAGTCCTATCTATTTTCTTTATTCTTAATTTTGGGCATTAAGCACTATAGACACCTAAAACATTAGCTATTATTATTTTCAAAACCTGGAGCATAGTAAGCCAAAGTATGGTTTCCTAAAGAGAGTGTAGAAAAATTATTTCTGAAATGTTATGACTTCCCAGGTTCCCTCATTCACACTTGCCAAATTCTCTTTATTATAAGACTACAGAAAGTCAAATGGTAAAACTAATGATGAAAGGCTGGAGAACTCTACACATCTTTTCATCCTCAATCCTTCTTGGAGCTCATTCAGCCTCTATGATGGCAGTTTACAGAACCCTCCCAATATAGTATCACTACAACCTAGGTAAAATACAGGATTTTCTTAGTAATTCCCTCCCCCTGAATTATCCACCTACAAGATGACAATCTCTGCCCCTAATTTACATGAATCCCCAATTATAATCTACTTAAGGCATTTGTAATTTTCACACTTTTTTTTTTTTTACTTTGAAAATTAGTTAAGAATCCTAATCCCTAAGTGCTGGTCTTCAAGGAGGTACAGGTTGAGCCAGGCTGTTAAAAAGAGTATCATTTTTATACCAAAAAAAAAGTTTTGCTAAATTATACAGTGAGATTAGTAATATAGTCAACCAATCTACATTTGCTTGCAAGCTCCTTTTCTCATTGGGGACTGGTAGCAACTCTGTAAACTGTACTCTGAATAGCACTGCTCTAGACAACAGTATTTTCTTAACTATCTGCGCTAATTAAATACAGGGGTGATGGAAATCTGTAATGTGCTCATTGAATTTTTCTATTACGGTAGAGCTTACAACTTCCCACTACCCCAAACATGTAACAACTGAGATGAGAAACTCACTACTGCAGTCACATTTATGAAAATAAATGGGGCAGTAAAAGAGCAAAGTGCTAAACTTGATTAGTTTAAACAAGATTAAATCATTAATCTAGAATAAAATTGTATACAAACGTGAATGGACACTAAAGTTCTCCCACTATAAATACTTACAACTGTGATTATAATTGTTTTGATGAAATAAGATTTTGTTTTCTCCTCTCAATCCCCGTTACCAATTTCAATGATTGAAATAATTTTTATGATGCTTGTTATATGTAGAGTACTTACTTGTATGAGTGCCTTTGTTGGCATTTTGGATACAATCTAAATTTGGCAATTTTTCATTTGACAAAAAGGCTTGTGCAATGGCTGTATAAAAACTTCGTGCTACACCACTGCCCTCTCCTGGCTCATCCTTAAATGTGACTTTTACTCTGTGTACAGCCATTGGCGTAGTGGCACATCTTCTACCAAAGTGATTGTTTAGCTGCCTCATGGTCTGCTGAATAAGAAGATCTCGATCCCGATCAACCTATGAAAATGCACCAAAAAGTAGTAAAGTAAACGTTAGAAACCACCTTGAAATTTTTCTATATAAAATATGAAACTGTAATTTTAGTTTCTCGTTGAGAGTTTAACTACAAAGTAACCCTGGGTTCTCGGGAGCTTATACATTCCAAATTATTTTTAAGAGCGATAGAAAAAGAAAGTGAGCATGGGGGTGTGGGTGGGCCCAGAGGGAGACAGAAAGTCTTAAACGGGCTCTGCACTGAGCTCAATATCACACAGGGCTCAAATCTCACAACCCTGAGATCATGACCTGTGCAGAAATCAAGATTTAGACGCTTAACAGACTGAGCACCCAGTCGCCATGCCCCAGCCCCAAATAAACATTCTAAAGCATATAAAAATGTCTTGCATTAAATCCCGATAATGGAATTTAACTCAATCTAACATTTTCTTAATAAGTCTTTTGGAAAACAGCAATTTGTTCAATCTTGGAATATACAAAGATAATGCCAAGTAAATCGAAAGTGTGCTGTAAAACCAAACACAAAAAAACCAGCAAATATTAGAAAACACAGGATATATTCCTTTCGTGACAGAAAACGACAAGCAAAGTAAAAAAAATGACAACCTGGGAAAATGATTGGTGAGTGTGTTCTGTTACAAAGATTTATATTCATAAAGAGTAAACACAGCACTATAAAATGTGCTTCTAAAAAATCTTTAAAAATTGAGGAAAAAAACTTAACAGAAAAAAATGGGCAAGATATACCTAAACAGTTCATAGAAAAAGTAATATATTTAAATATATGAAACAATGTTTAGCTTTGCTCATAACAGGAATGCAACTTAAAACTACACAAAACACCATTTCTTACCTATCAGATTGGCAAAAATCTAAACATTTGACAAAATGCTGGCAGGACTAGAGCACCTAGGTGGCTCAGTGGGTTAAGCCTCTGCCTTCGGCTCAGGTCATGATCTCAGGGTCCTGGGATTGAGTCCCGCACCAGGCTCCCTGCTTGGCAGGGAGTCTGCTTCCCGCTCTCTCTCTACCTGCCTCTCTGCCTACTTGTGATCTCTCTCTGTCAAATAAATGAATAAAAATCTTAAAAAAAAAAAAAAAAATGCTGGGCGCCTGGGTGGGGTAGCTCAGTGGGTTAAAGCCTCTGCTTTCGGCTCAGGTCATGATCTCAGCGTCCTGGGATTGAGGCCCGCATCGGGCTCTCTGCTCAGCAGGGAGCCTGCTCCCTCCTCTCCCTGTCTCTCTGCCTGCCTCTCTGCCTACTTGTAATCTCTCTCTCTCTGTGTCAAATAAATAAAATCTTTAAAAAAAAATGCTGGCAGGACTATAGAGGCATCTCATATTAATGTTGTAAGTGCAAAAATACAGAACCATCATGCAGAAGTATTTTCCAGTATTTGCCAAAATTATATATACGTATGCCCTTTAACCCATGTCTAAGTTCTATGTCTATCTCAAAGTAACACATACTAGCCAAAAAGAAAAACACACACCACTATTTGTAACAGCAAAAGATTAGAAATAAATGTCTATCAACAGGACACTGGTGGGGTGCCTGGATGGGTCGGTCAGTTAAGCATCTTCCTTCAGGTCAGGTCATGATCCCAGGGTCCTAGGATCAAGCACCACATCGGGTACCCTGCTCAGCGGAGAATCTGCTTCTCCCTCTCCTCCCCACCTGTGCTCTCTGTTGTGATCTCTCTCTCTCAAATAAATAAAATCTTAAAAAAAAAAAAACCAACAAAACAAACATCTGTGATACAACCATAAAATGTATAAGACAAAGCAGTTGTAAAAGGAAGGGAGAACACTGCTCTGTACAGCGATGGCTTTACCTCTGGGATATACGGTTAACTGGGAAAAGCAAGATGGGGTAAAATGTATAGCACACTCAGGGTCGGGAGTAGGGGAGAGAGATGGGTAATGAATACATACACACACATGCACGGTTACATTTTTTTAAAGGAGAAAAGACAGTGGGGCGCCTGGGTGGCTCAGTGGGTTAAAGCCTCTGCCTTTGGCTCAGGTCATGATCTCAGGGTCCTGGGATTGAACCCCACATCGGGCTCCGTGCTCAGTGGGGAATCTGCTTCCTCCTCTCTCTCTGCCTGCCTCTCTGCCTACTTGTGATCTCTCTGTCAAATAAATAAAATCTTTAAAAATAAAATAATAAAGAAAGAAAAGAAAAGGGAGAGGAAGGAAGAAAGAGAAAGAGGGAGAGAGAGGGAGAAAGGAAGAAAGAGAAAGAACGAACCTTGAAGGGGAAAGGTGGGGGCATGCTAAAAGAGACAGAGAAACCCCAGATTTCCTTCTTCTGTAGAGTTGGCCTTGCATTATTGTAGATATTTTATCATTAATGACAAAACCAAACCAAGAAAAGGGGAGAAAGCAATCCCTAAAAATTAAAAGCAAAATTAAACAAAAGGCCCTGATTGTATGCAGGTTAGTAGCAAAACCAAACAAAGTATTCCAAGTGACTTGAAGCAATCTGACTACATCTCTAATTGGAAGGACAAAAAACTGCAAATAAATCAAGCTATTTCTGATGATCATTTTGGGGTGGTAGTGCTGATGTTGTGATTCTAAGACTGCCATGTATATGCTACAAGATAAAAAGCAAATGAGTAATTTTCTTAGTGTTGTTGGGAAGTTGGATGTTTGGTTTGAAAGAAAGGAGGTGAAGACTAAGAGGTAGAAATAAAACAATTAGGTGATCCTAAATCCTGAATCTGAATTGGAAATACCAAATATGCACTTACAGTGTAATTTCTTTTTTTTTTTTAAAGGAAAATTTCCTAACTCTAGCCATTCATTGAAAAGACCTAGAAATCATGACCAACTTAGTAGGCAATGAGCAACCCTACAGCCCAGATTATAATCTCAAAATACTTTTCCTACTAAAAGGAACGAAGGGTTCTTGAAGAAATGGTTGATTTAAGGTCTGTGATAGGAAATATACAAGATGAGATATACCAAAAAGAACTTATCAAAAATTGTTGGGAGTCCTGTCAAAAGGATGAAGGAGACAAGGAGGATTCAAGACTCCCACTAGCCAGAGACAATGTGAGCATCAATGGAATATAATAACCTTAATGGAATAAAGGACATCAAAAATGTAAAAAAAAAAAAAAAACAAAAAAAACCCCTAAAAATATTCACTGATCAAGAGAAGATGTTAAGAAACCAACTGCCAGAGATAACCACTAACTCTAAATATGATTACCATTTATTAAATTTTTAATACACAAAACATATCCCTAAACAACTGTTTTTTGTTTTTAAACTTCATATATAAATGGCACACTATAGGTATAGTATAAGAAAATCTAAATACCTTTACCTCTAGTGATAAATCTCTTGACTGCTGGTTCCTCAGTTTTTCCATTTCTCTACGGAATTTTGATTCTTTTACCTCAAAACCACCCAATTCAGTTAGGATCTTTAATAAAAACAAAATGCATGACAGAATTATTCTCTGATGTAAGTTCTTATCAGGCAGAACAGAATTAAAAGTGTTCAAAATACATACTGATCCAGGTTCTGCTCCGACATCTTCCATGAAAACCCTGCCAAATAGTTCCAAAGAAAGGCGCCAACGTCCTAACAGCATATCGTGAGAAATAACCATTCCCATGAAGCTACACTGTGGCCTGCAAAAGGTTTAAGGGGAGAGTGGGAAGTAATTTAGCCAACTATAAAAATTCCCTGATTTTTGGTCAATGACAGTAATTTTCTTGGTCTTTTCAAACCACATCCTCTCTAACAGAATTTTTCTGTAACTACTCATTTCTCACAGAACTTCTCATTTTTCATTCCATTATTCCTTCTGTCCTTTATATAAGGATACATCTCCTGGCTGCCTACCTTCATCTTCAATTTTACCTCTTCTCCTTAAAGTCCATCATCTCTCCATCTGGGTGACTCCTAGATCCCTCTCCAGTTCAAATTTTCACAACAGACCAGAAATTCCACTGTGTTAAATATATCCATGTCAGTGACATACAAGTCCAACTCAACACAGGAAAACGGATTATGGCCTCTTCACTTCAATGACGCTGCCTCTTGGTTTCTTTCAGTAGTACCATCGATTTCTCTATTGCACAAACTTGAAACAAATTTTAATGTCTCTTTCCCCTGTTCCTCCAGAGTGATTAAGTCCTTCAGGAGCTTCTCTTTCCAAAATTTCCTATCCATCCCCAAAGGCAATATTCTACTTCAGCTCCTTTTTACCACTAGCCTGAACTAGTAACAGCTTTCTTACTGTCTCCCTACCTCTAATTCTTCTCTCCTTCAGTGTTTGCCTCTACATATTCTAACCATCTCAGCTCAAGCCATATTGTCTCTGAAAAGCTTACCCCCTGCCCCAGTTCACAATTCTTCCTTGCCTTTTATGGTTGTTGGACTGTGTATATAAAATGCATATCGTTTCCTAAGAAAAATAACTGTTTGACATTCTGTAAGCCATTCGTACTCAACAAATCATTTGATGATTAGCCATACTGAGCCAATGTTGTATACTAGCAAATTTTTATTGGGAAAGCAAAGAACCTACCTCTTTCTTACAAGATAATAACCAACTGTGTACTTGGCAAAGGAGCCCAAGCAAGTGTGAGAGTCACAAATCTAGAAAGCTCTTTATAGTTATTCACATGTTTTCCTTTGTTGAGTTGCTGGCAACACGTCTATAATTGGCAATTTGACATGGACACACTTTAACTCAGTACTGAACATTAAAAAAACAGAGTCTTAGAATTTCCTCAATAAAGTGAGGAGAAAATTACAATGACAATCAATGACAAGTCACCCCCAAAAGCCAGAAAACTCAAATATTTAAATATCTGGTTATAAATCAGGAAAACAGAAATTAGATACTATTTAATTTTATTATTTACATACAAATGAAATAAAATTATAAAATCTCTAAATAAAAATTTGCCCAAGAATTATAATACCATAAAGTAATGAAACAGAAAAACTATCTCCACTTAGCAAATACCTGAAAGATGTAAGAGGTGGCCCTTCACTTTCAGTCAGTCCTATTTCTGCTAGTAAACTGCTTTTCAATTGTGCAGCAAGATCATGAGCAGATGGCCCTGGTTTTGAACTTTCAGCTTCTTCTGGCACCACATTCTGTTCTTCTCCTTCCTTTTTTTGTCGATTTTGCATGTTCATTACATTTTTCAAATTGGCAGCATAAGACATTTTAGTTGGGAGAACCTATGAATTTTTACATAAAAAAGTTATACATTAAAAAAAAAAAACTGACTAGACCTCCTTTACAACTTACTAAAACTCCACAGAAATCACATGGAAGTAATTCCTTTCTAGTGCTTCAACTACAAAGATGCAGCCTGTTTCTTTTCTCTAATTCCCTTTGCTGACTATCTTGAAACTGCACCAATGTGCATTTACCACAGCAGCCTCAGAGAACTTTTATTAAAGGATTCTTTATAATATCTGTGGTTACTATAATGTCCTATGTATTTTTAATGTTTTCAGGATTGCATTCTCTTTTATCACTTAGAAGATAAAGAAAATGCTGCTCTTAAAACATGTTTATTACGTTTTTATTGGAGAAACAGTATGGACTATAATTTTAGGCTCTCAAATAAGACTCTTATCTAAACACTGGATCTATTTAACTAGTTGGATAACAACAGACATTCCCACAAGAAATTTATGTAATCTCTGCAAGCCTCAATTTTTTACCCATAAAATCAGGATAAAAATGCTTTCTATTCAACATGGTTATAAAGATTGAGACCACACCTAGTAAATAATATTAATAATGACTTGCTGAATAATTCTACCTTGTTTACTCACATTCTACAGTCAAAAAGAAAAGTTTCAAGCCAATGATATATATTCATATATATAAGACATACATATGCATTACACATATAAAGATTTAATTTCCAGCAGCATTACAGCATTCAACTCTGTGAAATAGGCAAAACACATAATGAAACTGCCATTTCACAGATGAAGTCACTGACATAAAACAAGTTAGTCTCAAAGCAGGTTGGTGACACTGACAGAATTAGGTCATCTGGCAGTAATTTCTGATATTTCCATTATCTGAGGCAATACAGTATTCTGGAATAATGCATTTCCAAAACTCTAGATACTGAGACAAGTTCTCATTCACAATTATTATATTGTGAAGATTTTTACTGTCTTACCTCAAGGCAGTTTCTATCCACTGTAACCTCCATTAAGCATTTCCCACTACTGGCAGATGAAGAATAAAGACCCTGACTTGGACGGCCAAAAAGATCCTCCTTTCTAGCGTTTGGCTGGAATTTTAACAGAAATATTCTAGTTACACTGAACACTTAAAAAAATGGAGTCACTTAAAAAGAAACCTTATTAGAATAGTTTATCTAGATCACCTGCAACAGATGTGGCTGATCAGCCAAGGGGATGGCTTCAGCCAGAGGCACTTCAAATGGATTTGGGGGTATACATCCAAGGAACGTCATGGAGTCTGAACGTCGGAAAAATGGATGGTTTTGACCAGTTTCTGCAGGAAGAGAGTCATCATCCTTATCATTCAAAGTAGCACCTAAACATAAAGAGATAAGGTGTTTGTTTTTTAAAAAATATTAATTACTGGGGAAGGGTAAAAGAATATCAATCTGCTTAATCCAAAATTCCTGTAACCTCTTTATGAAATTTTAATGTCACCCAAAAACCAAAAGTAATTGTCCAAAATTTTTATAATATTGTTAGGTGATAATTCAAAACATTAGCAAATTAAAGTGGTTACAATGGTAAATTCTATAATGTGTACTTTAACATAACCAAAAAACTTGTAAAAAAAAAAAGTATTAGCAGTAACAAATAGTGTTCCATTTTTGTATTGGACAAACATTTCCCATCTTTCTTTTTCTCTCGTCAGGGATTCAGACCTGAAAAGAGCTAGCTAGCTTCATAAGCCTATTCAGGACATGGCTCACTAATGACTCTAAAAGGAGGAGATGGTTAGGAGTTGAAATTTGAGCATCTGCTTACTTTTAAGTTCTGCTTTCTCTACAAGACAAAAACGTCTGGACATCTCAGTCATCTCAACAGTAAGTCAGCACGAGAACACCATCCCCCCCTTAATGGAGTAAAACTTTGGATAGTGTATGGTATGCTATGAAAATAATGAGCTATGGCTGGGTTTTCAAACGACAGCAGTTAGGTCAGTTGTCTTTCCCTGGGCTGAATAAAAGTACTAGCTGTTAATAAGAAAGAGGCAAGAGGACCCCACTTTAAAAAATTTTTAAATTCCACAAAATAATAGCTACAAACTACAAAGAGAATGCAGAAGATCCCAAAATTTCTTTAGTTTGGAATATTTTTTTATTGCATTAATTCTTATGAGTTTTGATATTTGGGAGTTATAATGGGTATTCCTCATTTTCTTGACTAAACCTATTTTGCATCAGCATTAATAAAGGTTCTTCTAAGACTTTTAAAAATGTACTTACACACTTAAAAATCAACGTAAATATAAAACTAAAACACAAAGGATACAAGGATAAAATAGAAAAAAATACCAACTGTTAAAAAGTTCATAACATTTCTTTAATTCATCCTTATTTATGAAGCAAATAACTCAAGGATATATAAGAAAAATGGACAGAAAATGCAAGAAATGGGACATAGAGAAGAAAAGAGAAATTCCCACCCAGACAGAAAATAATGAAGTTAAAAAGCTTGAAGGGGAAATACTGAGGCAGCCATTTCTTGAAGTAGATTAGCAGATTTCTGTACACTAACTTTGATTGGTGTCATCATCATTTTCATGTTCTGAATCTTCATTATCAATACCCAGTTCCAAGAGTTCTCGCGTCCTTTAAAAAAACAAGTGAGTCATTTTACAAGAAGTACGGAGCAAAGGTGATGGGAACTATAAGCAAAAAACACTGAAGAAGTCAGTTAAGTATCTAGCCAATTTCAAACATTGTGATCAAGTTTTAGACTCTGGGAATGGTAGACCGACCAACCAAATGTACTGCAATTACAAAATAGGCTCAAAAGAAGAAAAAGGATAATCACATTAATAGTGAGTACTTACATAAACTCTAATAGAAAACATGAAAAACTACATCAAACATAAAGCTTAATTGGATTCTCAGTTTCCTGTTTTAAATGAGTAGTAGCTATGGATACTCAAGCCCTCTTTCCCACATAAAATGTTTCTGCACTTTTATTTATTTTTATTTTTATTTTTTTACTGTTTCTCTTTTGTAACACTATTCTCACTCCAAAAATCAGACAAAACTAATAGAGACCATATTGAGCAATTAAGTATTTCCTAAACCAACCTCATGGCAAATACGGGTACCTTTTGCGTTCTAGTTGAGGTGTATCCAATGTTGTCTGCTGATTCATTGCTTTAATCCAATATATAAGGGCTTGAAAAACATACGCCACATGCTTCAGTGAGCAAACATCCAAAACTGGAAGAACATCAGAATGCTCATCATTATGAGACCGCATTAAAGACAGAGCGTAATTTAGGAAGTCCCCTCGGGCAGACATCATTCCTTGACGGGCGCTAAGCAATGTGGCACGTCTGTAGCAGGAAAAAGAAATGAAAATCTTTTTTAAAAGGATACAAATGTGAAACTTACCACTATCATAAATATTCAAATTAGGAACTGAGAGTATCCATAAATCAAAACTCATTAACCCTATGTGGTACTCTACTCTTTTTTTTTTTTTAAAGATTTATTTATTTGAGAGAGAGAGAGTGGGGGGTGGGAGCTGGTGAGCAGAGGGAGAGAA
Source organism: Ailurus styani (assembly GCA_002007465.1). NCBI lineage: Eukaryota > Metazoa > Chordata > Mammalia > Carnivora > Ailuridae > Ailurus > Ailurus styani. Next base: position 1,541,792 of record LNAC01000064.1, on the reverse strand, counting down.
AGAAGCCAAGCAGACTCCCTGGTGAGCTCAGAGCCCAAGGCAGGAGTCTCATTACCCCGATGCTGCCATTCTGGGGAATTACACGCTGAGAACTATTGCCTAACACGACACCAAAACACAAGCAACAAGAACACACAGAGCGTTAGACTTTATCAAAATTAAAAACTTATGTCCTTCTAAGGACACCATCAAAATAATGAACAGAAAACACACACAGGATGGGACAAAATTTCTGAAAATCATAAATCTGATAAGGAGCTTATATTCAGAAAATATAAGTAACTCATACAACTCAGTAACAAAAAGACAAACCAGTTAAAAACGGGCAAAGAATCTAAACAGACATTTCCACAAAGAAGATATACGAATGACCAATAAGCCCATGAAACAATGCTCATCATTTAGCCATTAGGGAAACGCAAATTGAAACCACAATGAGCTACCACTTCACATCCACTAGGATGGCTACGATAAAAAAGTTGTTAGTGTTAGCCAGGTCACAGAGAAATCAGAAGGCTCAGACACTGCTATTGGGAATGTAAAATAGTGCAACCACTCTGGAAGTCTGGCAGTTCCTCAGAAAGGTTAACAACAGAGAGAATTACCATATGATCTAGCAATTCCACAGTTAGGTATTTACCCAAGATAACTGAAAACGTGTCTATACAAAAACACAACACAAATATTCACAGCTGCATTATTCAGAAGAGCCAAAAACGTTGAAAAACCCAACTTATGGATAAAAAAAAGTGGCACATCCATACAATGAAATATTACTAGGAAGTAATGTATTGATTGATAATGCTAAACCTGGATGAACCTTAAAACCTTATGCTAGGTAAAAGAAGCCAGGCACGAAATACCACATATTGTATGATTCCCTAAATGAAATGTTCAGAATAGGCAAAACCACAGAAAAAGAGTGTAGATCAGTGGCTGCTTAGGGTGGGAAGATAGAGGAAAATGGAACGTGACTACTAATAGATATTCTTGTGGAGATGATGGAAATATTCCAAAATTAATTGTGATGATGGTTGAATAGCTCTGAATATACTCAAATGTATGAAACTGTACACTTAAATGGGTAAACTGTATAGTATGTGAATTATATCTCAATAAGGCCGTTCTATTAGAGTGAGAGCTACAGTGAAATAAAGGGAGAACCCTGTTCCCAATCAAGATTATCAGAACTCTGTTCTTCAGGGAGGGACTAGCCTAACAAAGACAATATTTGTGTCTTTTTGTGGAGCAGGCTTCCCAGGACAAGAAAGCAGAGGCCTCCCATGTAGTCCAGATCTCTCTGCCAAGAATTCAATTCTATATTCTAGATGTGTCCACCAAATCCTCTCCCAGTTCTCAGTATTTTCAAAATCAAGTATTCCATTCTATATGCCTCTAGATTTTTCTCTTAATTTTCCTATTAGCTTATTCAGAATCAGTCTAGGTGTAATTCTGCCTCCTTCTGCTCCATCCTTCAACAAGGGCCTCAATTCTATATGATTTCAGTGCTTCTCTCTCTCCACCTTCCTGGCCTTCACTTGCCCTAAATAACTATTACGTTTCAATGGTAGACTCCAACCAAATCTCGTTAAGGTTCCTAAGCAGTCTCCTAAGCCCCTAGTCTTCCTCCCAAAGTAGCAAGGTTGTTTCGCCTAAGCCAAAACTAGAACCAAATCCCAGGACTGTGACTTCAGGTATGGGGTACTTTCACTATATGGCACTGCTTCACGGCTCTAGTATTCAATTCTGGGCTAATTCCTAGTCCTGAAAAAGGTCATTTTATAACTAAACAGAAAGAAAAATACAGGGGTGCCTGGGTGGCTCAGTTGGTTAAACGTCTGACTCTTTATTTTGGCTCAGGTCATGATCTCAAGGTCTTGAGGTTCTCTCCCTCTGCTCCTCACTCTTTCGCATGTGCTCACACTATCTAAAATAAGTAAAACTTTAAAAAAAAAGCCAAATACATAAAGAAATATGCTTAAATACAATCCAATAGACTGGGAGATGTAGAAAAAGAAATTTGATTTGAGGGACTCAAAGAGCAGCTTTATTTATTTTTTTTTTAATTTTTTTTTTTTATTTATTCATTTGACACAGAGAGAGAGAGATTACAAGTAGGCAGAGAGGCAGGCAGAGAGAGAGGAGAGAGGAGGAAGCAGGCTCCCTGCCGAGCAGAGAGCCCGATGCGGGCCTCGATCCCAGGACCCTGGGATCATGACCTGAGCCGAAGGCAGCGGCTTTAACCCACTGAGCCACCCAGGCGCCCTCAAAGAGCAGCTTTAGTAACTGCACACGCTCTCCTCTTCCCGAGTACAACATGCATTTATATTCCACCATGGTCAAAATAAGTCTTCCCATGAATAAATGCCTTTCAAGGGGGAGGCGGGATAAGCCTGGGGGATAAGGACACAAGGATGTAGATCAACTACTTCAAAAATGATAAGTATTTAGCGTCAGATTCCTACAATATGAATGAATTTTTGAAAAATAGCTTGGATTAGAACTAACTTCTTTTGCTTCAACTACACAACAATTTAAAAAGAAGTAACACAAGGTATCTCCCTCCTTCAAGAGAGTGAGGCCTTATATAACAGCAATCAAAAAGCTCTAACTTTTGAGGACATAAGGTTCTGTCTAAACATACAAGCATATATGAAGAATTTCATACCGTCTGCCTTCCAGGGTTCGTAAACTAGCCTCTTCTCGAGCAGTCATCCTCTCTCTTCGAGCTGAATTCTGAGAAGCGTGAAGAGGATGATTTGGATGTCCCGGATCACCAGCAGATGCTAATGCAGAACCATAACGTAATTGAGCTTCAGTAGAATCCATAATACTGACCATCCAGTTCCAAGTGGGAATAAGCTTTTCTTCTACATAGTTCTATGAAGACCAAACTAAAATAGTTAAAACTATCCAAATAAAGTTAAATTTGATATACTAGTATTATATAAACATTTAAATATTTGTAACATTAATTCCCATTATACTGCAATTCTCATAAATGACCAGCCAAAAAATTTATTTGAATGAGTAACTTTTCAATGTTTTCGTACCTGTAAGTTTACTGCATCTTGGTAAGTCAATTTCACAGCTGCTGGAATCTGAGAGTACACTAGGTGATTATACTTAGGAATAAGGCCCATCAAGTCCGAGATTTGTCTGATAACAATGCTGTAAGCCCTGGCTAAACTGCTTGCAGATGTTAAGTAGCTGCTGGCATTGCTAGCTTCCAAAGCAGCTGCCGCAGCTGCAGCACTCGTGCTGATGGTACCACTCCGGCGTAAATTTGAAGGATCAATATAAATCAAACCCGCTGAACTTGCTATAAAGAAAAAAGGATAACCGCAACAAGTTGTCAGATGCTAATTGTGTTTTTCTAGCACTGTATATATTTAAATAAGCTAAAAGATCAATTGGACTGGCAATTGTGGCAATTGAACAAAAAACTTTTTCTTAAACCACACTAAATTAGGGAGGGTGATGATGAAGGGACAAGAATTACTATAATGTTCTCATCAAGAGGCAATTTTGCTATGCCACCCCCCCAAAGAGAGAACATTTGACAACGTCTGCAGGCATTTTTGGTTGTCATGAGGGGGTGTGGGGGATGGTGTTGCTACTGGCATCTGGTGCAGAGAGGTCAAGGATACTGCTAAACATCCTACAATGCACAATCATAAATAAGGGATTATTCAGCACAAAGTAGCAATGGTACAGAGACTGAGAAACCTTGATATAAGCATATGTAAATACTTTTTGTACTTGAACCCAGCAAAATAACGAAGAACTATTATGAAACTACTTAATTGGTCTAGATGAACATACATAATTTTAAAAACCTATTTAAGTCTTTTAAGAATACAAAGTCTTCTGACTTGCCTGCTGGCGTGGATGTGCTGGAAGGGGCTGTGCTGGCTGCTCGCTGATGTTGGGTGTTGCGGACAGCCCACTGCATGGACCGGGGAGCTTGAGCGGCACCATTGGCATGGGAGCTATTTGTGGTTCTCTCTAATGGCTCATCAAGCATAAAGGTCTCCTGTTCTATGTCGTCACTCTGACTACTGCTGCTATCAGAATCACTTGAGTCATTTGATTGTGAATCATCTTCAGAAAAGAAGGCAGGAACACTGCTCGCACCTAAATTTTTTATTTTTAAAACCGAAACCACTGTCAGTTTGTTGATACTTAAAACTACACAGTACTCCCTTATTCAGGAAAAGATACATACATTAAATAGAATGCCAGGCGATAGTTAATAGTCCCAAAACCCATCATTAAGATAGTTTAATTACAAAACAACTCTTCTAAATGAACCTTAAAATTAACCCATTTTTAAAAATCAGAAAAGTCATTAAAATATCTTCCTCACTAACATCCACAGGGAAAAAGGATTAAGTTATAAAAAAGAGCCACCCTTGTGCAAATCATAAGGAGTACAGTTTAACCAATTCATGCTGAATATACACATAGCCTTAGTATAAGGAAGAAAGCTTGATATGAATAAGGGAACATACCTGCTTCTGAGCCGGCAGTTGCTGCAGTAACAACACTTCTACGACCACTAGCATTATCTTGGTTGCTATGGTTACTTTCACTGTCACTTTCTGTTTCAGCTGCTGCTAACAAGTCTAGTTCCATGTCACTCCCTAGAAAATGTATTTAAAAATATAAGAAGGGGGGAAAAAAAGTACAGACTCATTGTGGAACAAGACAGGGTCCAATAAACCAGAATATCATAAGGTAATAGGAGGGTGGAAAGGGCAGAGAGAAGGGATTAGTACTACAAAAAGCATAACTGCCTGCTTAGTGGGAGAAAAATGACTAGGCAAATTATGGTACTCAGTAGACTATTACACTCCAATTCAAAATCTGTTCTGCACAGCCTGAGGTAAAAAAGGGTTGGGCAGGGGAACCTCCACCAGCAGGCAGAGCCCTGGGCTAGGTCCACTGCCCCATTTTCATCTTTTTTACATATAGGGATTCCAAAAGGGGAAGAAAGCTAAAAAAGATCTATCTAGAATTTCACAATTCAAATGTCAAACATGTAAAATTAAATTTTAATTATGTGCAGTTTATCGTATGTCAATTATTCCTCAATTAAGCTGAGCCCCAAAAAGTCTATCTGATGGCTACTAATAAGAACAGTTATGATGACTATGTAGCAAAAAGGCCAAAATGATTATTGTTCAGTGAAAAAAGAAAGGCACAAAAATTACACACATAATATCTAAAACATGTATGGGAATGGGACGCCACAGGGGAGGACTCGAAATAAAAATATAAACTATGAGTGTCTGGGTGGGTTTATGGGTCATTTTTTTCCTTTTCTCTAATTTGCAAATGTTTCCTAACGTGTTTATGATTATAACTTCTAAAAAGGCTTTTAAGAAAAAGTCAAAACTTTTAAGTCAAAACAAAAAGACAAAGGAGGAAGATAAATTACTTTAGATGTATAAATATATACTAAGCATATATGCATATATTTATATATGTGTATACAACTGCTTCCTAAAATTTTGAAACAGATGCTACCAAATCCCTAAGCTGAAAACATGCTGAACAGTTCATTATACATTAAATGGGGCTTTTCTCTGTATTAATACCCTTAAAGGTACCTGATTTACTCATACTGAATAATTTCTCAAATAACCTGCATACCGTCTTCATCATGCTCATCATGTTGTCCCTCTGCCTCGGCATTTTCTTCCCCATGTTCTTCCTGTTCATCATGATGATCTTCTTCTCCAGCCACACCCTCCACCACCTCAACCTAAATCCAGAATTTTATTTGTAGACAATCAAAGCACATAATAAACCCACATCTCTACTAGTACTCCTCCACAGCAATTAATAACTACAATACAAAGGTCCCTAACTACAGAGTACTTTAACACTAAGGAGTTTGAAAATCCTTGGTAGTAACAACTTGCTATCAAAAATCATTATCAACATATCCTAAGGTTTGTAATTATTATCAATAAACAGGACCTTAAAACTGGAAGTATAATTGTGTAGAGACTGTAAGTTTTTTAAACTTCCAGTTATAAAATTTACGTAATGAAGATACAGTATCCTCTGTGGCTTCAAATACATTCCACGAAACTACTAAAACCTTTTTTTTTTAAACATTGAGGATACTTTTCTAAGTAAAAACAAGCTTATGTTTTAATTTTGTATTATCCACTAAATCAAGGATTATTAAAGTATTTTTAACATGTATAACCACGAATGACAACATGTAACAAAAGTCTAAAACCTGGAAGCAAATATATACAATGGTAGTAAGCTACTATTAAAACTTCTTCCGTCCCATATAAAAGCCTCTCATCTACCACAGTGGAGACAGAACCACCTCTTCCACATCCGCTGAAACGATGTCATCCTGTTCTTCGTCTCTGCCCCGAACAGGCTGCGACTGGCTGATGCGCCTCTGCTGGGGGTTCCGGATGATGTAGGAAGACTGAGACTGACTGGAGCTGTGGAGAAAGGGGAACTTGTGAGGGTACTGCTGCCACGCCTCTGCCACACAGCACACTTATATATGTTTCTCAGTGTCACTCAGTGTGACCCACTTGCTAGGATGCTATTTTAAATCTGACCTAAAAATTCCTGGAAACCAACAATAATTAATCTACAGTAATCAGAAAGTATGAAGCCCAAAGAAATTAATTTTACCATAGAGATTTAACTTAGAAATCTCAGAACTGTTTTTACTTTTCAGTAAGTCATTTCAGATGTGGTAATGCACATCCTTTTATGAGTCCTTCCCATTGAAACACTCTACGGGAAATGTTTTTCCTTCTCCACTGCTTTCAATGCCGACAGTCCTCAACTTCCAAAGGCTCCAACTGCAGCATTCTTCCATTAATGACGTATGAGTATTAAGTGTGCTTACTGCAAGTGATCTACTCTTTTTAAAAGACCTGACATGGCCTACTTTATAAATTAACCAATGACTTCTGTGTAGAGGAAAAAGATCAGTTCAAAAGTATGAATTTGAGAACAGAATCATAACAAAATGTGGATGGCCAAATAGTTCCACTTTCCTAAACATACGCCTTGGAAACAGCCAAGAAAGGACAGATGCCTCCATTATAAAGGGAAGGAGAGAATGAGAGAATGCAGCTTAAAATGCAAGTCAGAGATCAGAAGATGGTTGTGTAACCTACTCTTATCCTTTATTTACAGATTAAGAAACACAGTCTAAGAGAGGTTAGAGTTAAAGGACCTTTAAAGGTGTTGACACGGATAGTGTTCTTTCCTCACCTCAGCTGCTCTTAGAAATGAGAAACCAGCTACATGTGAAGAGTCAACTGGACACACTCTACCTTCAAACACACGGCAGTCTCAATATGGTGCTTAATACTAGAAATTTAAGTAACTGGTTCTTCACAGAGAGAGTAAATTACATGAAAAGGCTAAAAGAAAATCTGGAAAGATGAAAAGGGTATTTCCAACCCAAGATTTCAACATTTCCAATATTAAAAAATAAAAGTCAACATCTGTGAAGCCACAAGTAATTAGTATTTCTTTTAAGATTTTATTAATTTATTTGACAGAGAGACAGCAAGAGAGGGAACACAAGCAGGGGGTGTGGGAGAGGGAGAAGCAGGCTTCCTGCGGAGCAGAGAGCCCGATGGGGGCTCTATCCCAGGACCCTGGGATCATGACCTGAGCCGAAGGCAGAAACTTTAACAACTGAGCCACCCAGGCGCCCCTATTTAAAAAAAAGAAAAAAAGAAAAAAAAATCCTGAAACATTCACAAGATCTATTGTCCCCTCCAAAGAATTATGCACTGGGGCACCTGGGTGGCTCAGTTGGTTAAGCAACTGCCTTTGGCTCAGGTCATGATCCTGGAGTCCTGGGATCGAGTCCCACATTGGGCTCCTAGGTCCATGGGGAGTCTGCTCCCTCTGACCTTCTCCCTTCTCATACTCTCTCTCACGCTCAAATAAATAAAATCTAAAAAAAAGAGTTATGCACTAAGTATATATGATACTACTGAGTCCCAAAATATATTAATAACTCCCCATTCAGAAATGGAGCTTCAGTTTTCTTCATACTGTGATTCAACTTTTTTCCCACTAGACTTCATGGCACAACTACAGTCCTGAAACCCAGTCTAACAGGAGCTGTTAAAATACTTCTAAGTTTTGGGAACTTGCAGTTCCAACAGTTTGCCAAACTGGAGAGAAATCCCTCTTGATGTAGATTACCTAAATATGCTAGATAAAATACTAAAAAAACAAAACATAACTATCCTGGTAATAAAGGGAAACAATCCTATGTCATTAAGCTTGAGAGTGGGGGTGCCACCATGTACACCAAAGACATGTGCTCATGTCTCAGGCAAGAAGGGTTTCAAAGAGCCATAGATTTCCCAGGAGACAGTCTAGGATGTAAGCAAAAATAGGAAGTTATATCACAAAAATTCCCTCTTCTGTTCTCCTCATATACATAAAGCCAAACATAAACCATGAAAAGGCAGCCGGTTTCAAGAGTCCATCAGCTATGGCTGGATGGGGACAGGAAAAGAGTCTTTTCAGAGAACTTCTGATTACAAACCTGCACTCATGAGAGTTTAGGACTACAATCTGTGCTGTGAAGTAGGGTGGCCTTCAGTGATGATTCATCCAATGCCTCAACACTATCAATAAGCACCAAACGGGGCCCCTAAGTGGCTCAGTCAGTTAAGTATCTGCCTTTAGCTTCCTTTAGCTTAGGTCATGATCCCAGGGTCCTGGGATGGAGCCCCGAGGTGGGCTCCCTGCTCAGTGGGTAGTCTGCTTCTCCCTCTGCCCCTCCTCCTGCTCGTGCTCTGGCTCACTCTTTCTCTCAAATAAATAAAATCTAAAATAAATAAATAAAAGCACCAAAAGCAGTATCTCCCCCTACTCTGCCATCTAATATTCAAGAATGTATGAAGAAGGAAAAAAAATCTGTCTAGAATTACCTAAGTATCTTTAAACTTTAACAGTTATTAAACCTTGGACAAGTTACCTAACCTCTCTGAGCCTCAGAATTCTCATTTTTAAAATTAGAATGATAGTGGTTATGAGTTATTGGGAAGATTAAGACAGGTAATGCATTTACAATGCTTAAAAGTTCCTAGTTCATAATAAAATTTCAGCTAACAGCTTTTCTATGAGGCATGGAGATAGAGAAACAGGTTAATAAGGACATTAAGAGTTTTAAAGCGGTGAAGGGAAGCAACAGAAAAAGCAAAAATACTAAACTCAAAACTTTATGCTCAGTGGAGTGATATACCATCTACCACCCAACACAAGGGAAATCAGAGAGACTAGCCAAGTGTGTACTTTTATTTAAGACATGCCTGAAACACTGATCAAAATACACCCTTAAAGGAGTGATTGTACTGTATTGTAATGAAGGATTTCCACATTATATCAACAGCTGTAGAAAACATTACACTATTACCTCTCTTGATTATCAAATAAGATCTCCTTCTGGGAAGACTTGAGAGATTGACTCAAGAATCAATCAAGGATAATGGAGTGAAGAAGAGAACTGAAGAGTGCACAATACTTCAATAAAGAGCCTAAGAAGCAGTTGGCAAGGGGACACAAAGTCTTGACACTTAGTAAGAACAGGCTCATCGGCACTTTTAAAGATGAGATCACTCCAAAGTCTGTTCATCAGATAAAAAAACAAAACATTTATGTTCTGGAACAAAACCAAGGAGAGGATACAAAGAATTCACAAAGTAATACCACTTAAGTAACTAGAGGGCTCCTCACAGGGTATCAGGATCAGGAGCATAATACGGAGCCCAAGCAGATTTTGCTAACAGAATCACTGGATAATGAAGTATATTTAGTGAGTCTAAAAATACATAGCTTGATCTGTAACCGTTTTCGGCAAATCCTGGAAGTCTATCATTGAGAAGGCTACTGTGGGAAAGCTTTGACAGACAAACCTGGATTAGATTCCAGGGTATCCTAGGAGACCTAACAATAAGGGGGAAATTGGGACACATACTGGCACATGGAATAAGGGGAGAACAGTGAAAGAGTAGATACTCAACGCATCAACCCAGATGAAACCCAGAGGGAAATCTTGGGAATTAGTCAAATACTAAAGCAGGCCTTCCTTATTGAACAGTGATGTTTTCCAGAAAAGAGGAGAGTCTTTAGGTCCCAAAAATCTTTATTAAACATCCTTATATACACACAGTAACAAAATCAGACTTGAGAAAACCAAAGATACAAGTATTTGCTAAAGATCACTAGAGCCCTACAACTCAAGGGTGGCCCCTAAACCAGCACCACTGGCACAACCTGAGAGTTTACAAGGAATGAGAACCTCAGGGCCCACCCAAACCTTCAAAATCAGCCTCCGCACTTTAGTAAGACGCCCAAGTGGTTTGCATGCATATTTAATTTGGAGAAGCACCATGCTAAAAGACACTAGAACATTTTAGTTTCTCAACATTCTGACTCAACAAGCTTACAGTCTACTTACAAACAGAAAAGATGAATGAGACTTAAGAATAATCTTATAACTAGAACCATTTAGTTATTGAGTTGTTTTAGGCCTATCTTAGATAAGATGGTTGTTGTACAGAATATTTTCAAATTCCAGCATTCTGATAATTTATATGACACAAAAACAAGCTGCCTTGTAGCCCAACCCTTTGGACACAGAGACAGTTTTAAGTCTTTTCATTCCTCAAGCTGGCCTTACAGCAGGTTTTATTTAAAGTAAGAAAAAGGAAGTAATGATGCCTACAGAAGTGTGAACTTTCTTACCAGAGTACTTTATTGGCATAATAAAAATAGTGTTTTTCCAAACCAAAAATAAAACCCACAACTATGTGTCTATTACCTTAGATGTGCAGACACAGTGCATAATTTTTAAAGTGCTCTCACAGGTTCCAAACAAAATAAAATCTCTACCACTTGTTGCATAAATGATCACGGACACCACCTGTGCTTATGCAAAGGTTTAGTAAGCCAAACACGGTATTTCCAGAGAAAGAATTAATCAGAATCTGTTACCAGGTAGGAATTTACCTGCTAGACTGATCAGATGATGGTCGTGGTGGCAGTGGTTCCACTGAAAATAATTCTTCACTGCCCTGCATGGCATCTATGCTAGTACTAGCCAGAGTAAAAGGTGCAGTAGGGCGAGCGATCCCCATTCTGACAGGAACAATCAGCGACTCTGCTACATTACACAGTTCTTCTACAGCATAAGGCAGTAGTGCTTGGAATACACGCTTGCATTTTCCAATTGGCTGTGGGATAAAGTTGCTAGAACAAAAAGGGAAATCCAGGAATCTTTTATGAAACTTTTCATATACACAATGTTATCATTATCCCAAAAATGTGTTTAAAAGGAAACAAAAGCCCAAATCAAGAAGGAGGTCTTACTTTTTCTTTTTGGATGAAGCCATTTCCACACTAAGAATGACAAAAACTCTTGCCACTGAACGCAAAAACCTCATTGTCACAGCAATAGCTTCTTCTCTACGTCCAGGTGTGTATTTGTTTTGGAGTTCTTTCACTAGTGTACCTAGTAGAGTATCTAAAAGCTTTAAAAAATTGTAATCTATTAATGTTGAGACATCCCTTAAGATGTTTAAACAAATATTTATAAAGTAAAAAGTTCTAACACTTTCTCAATATTAACATTTCATAATAAGAATCTCAAAATAAATGTAACCAAAACATTTGTAATGTCTGTGATTAATTTATGCCACGTGCTTATCATGTCTTTGACCTACAGTGGGTCTCAATGTCTGATTTCCCTTTTTAGTCTTATAGTTCTTTGTATATCAATATTTAGAAGAAAAATCAAATCAATATATTTCACTCACTACAGGGTACGTATTGAAAAAGCAAAACCGATTCCAATACTTTTATTAATAAACTCATAATCCCATCCCTCTTAGTCATTATTATTGTTACTTTCTCATCTCATTGCTATGCATGATCTATCATATACATATTAATTACAGAGAACACCCAATTTCACATTATTTGGGCTTTTTTTAAAATGTTACTTAAAATAACCTTTATTTCTAAATTGCTACATTACATTTCAACAAGTGGCTGAGCTTTAATTTGACTCAATAATCCACTATTAGTGGATCCATCAAGTATTTCATCTTTTAATTTTCTGTGACAGGATTTTTTTCTTTCTCATACCATAAATTATGGTTAAGTTCTGAGGGCACTGATATTTTTACGGCTCGTGATTTTATTGCCAAGTTGTTTTCTAAAAGAATACCATATACAGTGCCACCCCATCAGTGTCTGAAGTTATTTTTTACCATAACCTCATCAACACTAGGTCTTATGGTTTTTATGCTTTTCTAATTTCACAGCAAAAAGGAGTACTTAACAAAAATTTGCACTGTGTTACTATTAATTTTGAACACTGTTCCATACATTTTTATACTGTGGCCTTATTAACACATTTTAGAGTTTTTGTTTAGAATGAAAGGAGTTTCTGTTGTTATTGGAGACATTTAAATCACCCCCAAAATTCCATTCCCCTTTGTGTACTGTTTAATTAAAGCTCATCAGTGCTTAGGAGTTTGGATCAATAAAATCATGGGAAACTAAGTCAGAAAACATTCTTTTCATGTACTTGTATATAAACATCCAAAGAACTTACCAAAATATCTGCTGTACACTTGACTATAAGGCAATGAGTGAAACAGTCCAGCCGAATGGTGCCACTTTGCTGATTGAGGTAAACTTGCTCTTCTGGCAAAAGATGGCCTATCCTACTGCTGGCACTGAGACTTGAGGGGAAAGATAAGACAATGCACTATAGTCACCTATATTAACATGAGAAATAGTAAATTTAAAGGTTTTTAATGAATACATACGGGTCTTTATTCTCCTGTGACCCAAACATAATCATAGATTTCAAAGCATTCCAGTCCTGTAGAACACGCTCCAATGCAAGCTGGGCAAACCTTGGGGGCTCTAAATCATGATCAGGCATATCTGAATCTAAAAAGAAAAAAAACAGAGAGTAAGAGAGAAATAAATATAATGCTTTCCCTAGGTGTCATAACTGTCAGACTCACCCACCTTCAGGATTGGCTGTTTTTCGGTTACGATCCTCCCTGATGCGAGGAGGTCTGTACTGGCAGTGCTCTACTGTCTGCCTTGCAACTGTCTGCACTAAAAACAGCAGGAGGTGCTCTCCCCTGCAAAATGGAACGTCGCTGTGAGCAGGGGGAAGAGAGTGGGCTACTTAGGTGAGCTGTGCTATTTCAATTTATGTCCTAAAAAATCCCACTTGCCTGCTGTTTGGCAGAGTGACCAGATTAGTAGCAGTGAGCAGGCGGTAAAGTAGATCAAGACGAGCAGATTTCTGTCCAGCAATTAGAGTTTTACATTTACATTTTTCCCAACAATCACAATAGGCTGTTGGTGATGTCCGTTTGAGTCTAGAAAGAATTCATACACAAGTATAAAAACTGAAATTAAAAAAAAAACCCATAAAGATCTCTATTGAAATTATGGAGGTCTAACATTGACACTGGATAGAACCCTTGATAGTTTTTAAATGCAAAGTGTAATTCTTAAAGCATACTTAATTAGAAAGATTACTCAGTGGCATGAAGTCTATATATAAAGTAACTCTCATGAGAAGAGAGGAACTTGTAATGACCTGGATATAGTCACCTCCTTTGGAATGTTTATCCTTTGGAATAATTCTTAATTCCCCCACAGCCCCCATTCAGTGTCGGTGGTCCTTCAATGGGCATCTAATAAACCCTAAAACCCTTAGGGGCAGATGTTTCTTGCTTATGTCCTCTCAAAGGACTGTAAACCCTGTTAGGACAAGGACTCTCTTATCCACCACCACCCGAGCATTTAGTGTGTGAAAGCACTTAGTAAGCAATCAATGAATAAACAGATTATCACTTCTAGATGTTTAAAATAAGGAAAACAAACATATTAGCCAAAGCTCTTTTAATAAAAATCATAAATAAGTACCAATGCAGTATCTATAAACATTTTCTACTTGTCCTATATAATTTATTTTAAAGCAAAAAAGATGGTTTTTTACAAACCAATTCTCTGTTAACCATAACACCTACACATCTGTAGCACAGGTATAGCTGATGTCCCTGCTAAGACTCTGAAGCACTGCAAATGTTCATGCTGGAGTATTTTATTGCTTCTTAAGTCTGTGAAAATTAACAAACTAGCCATGATAACTCTATTGCTAGATGAAAGGTTATTACATTCACTTTAAGGAATAAATAAACATACACCATGATTCACTTAATACCTGCAGTGATCTCCTGCTAGCAGACCCTACTACGGGGGCCTGAGACTTTGGCTGGAGAACATAGACAAAAGCAAATGAAAAACATTTCAAAGTACATTCTAAATCAGCAACCATATTTTAATACATAAAGCAGCTTAAAGAGAACAACGTGACAAACCTCATGCTTCCTTAATTAACAGAACATTACCTTGTTGAAGATTATTTTAATACAGCAATATGAATCTAAGCAATTTATAATATTAAAGAAAACTAGAATTGTACTCACTTGCAATCATGACCTTTATGACAAACCCTGGCACATTCCGTACAACAACAGAGTGACTCCAGCAAGCCACAGGTTCGACACTCAAAGATATCCTAAAATTTGAAGGATTAAGTTTTTTTAAAGAAGAATATATGTACATCTCACTATCATAATTATTTCTGGTATTTTCTGAAACAAGTCAATCACAACGAAAGCAGAACAAAACTAATGTGCTCTGCAAACAAAGAGTAATAAATGGGTACAGCAAATACACATTTTATAATATTATACAAGTGGAAATCAAAGATTACCAGTAGGGCAAAAGAAGCTCGTATCATACCCCCAAACAGGTATTATTGTTATAAAATCTTTATCAAGAGCTGTGGATCAGATTATACTAGAGTGAAGATTTCTAACTTTCAAGGTATCTCATAACTAATTTAATGATCAACTCCTTTGCCTCATTTATTTAGGAATTAAATAAAAAATAATTTTCTTTAGAGAACTTTATAACTTAGAATAAAAGGAAATACTAGAGTTAGGATTCCAGAGCTAAGAACTATAATGTTGTGATGGTGAAAGGGAAAAAAGGAAAAGAATACCTGAAGACAGCATTAATATAAGGAAATAAAAAACAGCATACCTGGTTAATGTGCTCTGCTCCAGTCCATGTAAAACTGCAGGTATCATTACAACATAACACATATAACGGTGAGTCATCAGGGTTGGTACCTGATGGGCAAACCATTCCCATAAATACATCTTCCTCTTTTTCACTTGAGGATACTTCAGCTAAAAATATTAAGAACACAGTAGTTCAGGTATCACCAAAGGCCTTAATTATAGCCATCTACTACTTTACTCAAATGCCAAAGCTCTAACATTTACACAGAATAAATCAAAAAAGACTATTAATTTCAAAAATTGATATACAAGTTAATGTGCAAGAAATTCAGTCAATTCTGGTACAAAGTAAAAGCAAAGTGTAATTATATCATAACCACACGACGACAGTTCTGCGTTATGCAGTTAAGATTAAAGTTCTACCTCTATTTAACAAATTATAGATAATCACATAAATTTTATAGTCAGTATTTTAAACTATGTTAGTCTTTTAAAAGCTGGATGGCAGGAACTGATGATATTCCTTACTGCATTTATTAAGCAGGAATTCCAAGTCAGAAGGAAGAACAGTAAGACATCTGGCCTATTATTTCTATAAAATTTTATCACTACGATCAATTAACCATGGACAGGTTGTATCAGTAATCCATCTTTATTTTCAAAATATTACTCATTACATTACCCACTATGCAAATTTTTTTTAATTTTAAAAATTACACCAGCTTTTTTGGTGGAGAGCTAGAAGACACAATAATTAGAGAAAGTGCAAACATATGAATTTTACACACACACAGATGCACATGAACGAAAGAATAAATTGATAGTTTTTACTCAACTATATCATTTCAAGATACAGAAATTAGCTCTCAATATTATATATGTAGAAGAGAATCTATTCAAATTAAAAAATAAGCAACTCTTTTTAAAAAGGACCTGAAATAAATTACCTTTTGCAATTTTCTGGGCTGTTTCTAAAATGGTAATTGCAGCAGGATAAGCTCGGCCACTTACAGCTGACATAAACGGGGTCATCCCCCTTGCATCCCTAAAATGAGAAAAATTATACATAAAAATATTAATAATCAGGGGCACCTGGGTGGCTCAAATGGTTAAGCATCTGCCTTTGGCTCGGGTCATGATCCCAGGGTCCTGGGATCAGGCTCCCTGCTCAGTGGGAAGCATGATTTTCCCTCTGGGTCTGCCCTCCTCATGCTCGTGTTCTCTCTCTCAATCACTCTCTAAGTTTTAAAAAAATTAATCAATTATTTTCTTCCTTGATTATAAAGAAATGGATGTTCCTGATGAAACAAAAAAGTGGTTCTGCTGTATTAAATAATGTCCTACCAGTGAAAGAAAATCACTGGTGGTATTTTCTAGTTACCTACATCATCTCATTGATGAAAGCAAGCCACCTCTCTAAGAATCCTTGTCTCTTAAGCATGCTCTCCTTTCTTGGCCTTAGCGACACTAAAGAATAGATCCTCAAGGGCTCTAGAGTCGAACTAGTATTTTCTAGATGTGGGGATAGTAATAGCCTCTATCTCATACAACTATGATGAGGATTAAATCAATTATTACTTAGAAAAGCTTTTAACACAATGCTTAGCAAATAAAATGTATTCAATAAATGTTAATTATTAATGTTACTTATTATGTATTTTCTCTTAAAAATATACCTTCAATATTCTTCCCTGAATTTCTATTCCCTCCTGGATCCTTTGCATTTCCCAAAATTTAGTCCTCAACCACCTGTGCTTCCCTCTCTGATCCACCAAGTACTCCTTTTATGATGATAATGCAGTACCAACATCTGCACTTGCTTACTTGGTTAAGTCTACTTAGGATTTCCAGTGATACCTTACATTCAACATGTCTAACAACTAAAATGACCTTTCTCCCCAAACCTGCTCTCTACTTGACTTATGTCAGCCAACATCACTGTTCCTAGGAACTAAGATAAAAAAAATTTGGATTCTTCATGAAGTCTTCCCTTCTAAATTTTTTTTTGCTCTTGCATTTAATCCTTCTTTTCCATTTTCCAGTTCAGTTTATTGTAACACACATACTAAAGACAACAGGTGGACATAAAAACCAAAGTCTCAACTCCAGTCTCTACTCTTGCCTGTTTAATCCTTTTTTATGCAAACATCACATTATTATTCTTATAAACCCACTTTGATAGCATTAGTCTAACCAAAGTCATTATTCTGATGGTTTAAGCCCAAAGAATAGAGAACAAAGTGGTGGCTTTAACCTAGTTTTTCAGATTCACTGGCTACTGCTCTCCTCTTCTAATCCTCCACTTCTAATCAGGTGCATCACTGTTCCCTAAAATATTTGTACCTCTCCATTTCTGTGTTGTTGCTCACTCTTCTCCCTACCTATTTCCCAAGCTTCATACCACCTCTCTGCTCAGGTTAAGAATGAGCTGGTTGAGAATAAAATCCTCTGCATCTTTACTAACGAGGATACTTTTACCAAAATTTACTTTCTTTAGCTTGTATTATAAAAGGCAAAATCCAATGACCCACACCTGGGACTGGAGGGAGGTGGGGGAGGAGAGATCCTTAAATTGGAAATAATGAATTAATTCTCCTATATTTGAAATATAACAAATAAAGGACCAATCTGAGAATTCCTAGGCTTATCACTTAAAAGGCAAAAGAACTTTGCTTTTCCTCTAATTTGTTTCAAAGCTGTCATCAAGAATACAAGCTTATTAACAGAATGGCATTTTGACTGCTTTCCAGATAGTTTATCTATTTTCTCAGATAAGGGGTCGGGGGAGAGCAACTGCCATTGAGGGCACTAAAATAAAGGACTGGTGAACTAGAAATGCACTGTAGAAATGCAAAATGGGTTAAGAAGAGAAAGGCGGGGAGGGTGCCTGCGTGGCTCATTTTAAGCATCTGACTTCTGCTCAGGTAATGTTCTCAGAGTCCTGGGATCAAGCCCTGTGTAGGACTCTGTGCTCAGTGGGGGAGCCTGACTGTCCCTCTTCTTCTCCCTCTGTGCCCTCCCACTCGTGCTCATTATAACAAAAAAAATTTTTTTAAGACAGTTTTTTTTTTTTAATTTATTTATTTAATCGTCAGAGAGAGAACACATGAAGGGTGGGGGGCAGAGGGAGAGAGAAGCAGACTCCCCACTGCTTGGAGCAGAGAGCCCCATGCGGAGCTCCATCCCAGGACGCTGGGATCATGATCTGATCCGAAGGCAGATGCTTAACCAACTGAGCCACCCAGGTGTCTAATAAAATCTTTTAAAAATAAATAAATAAATAATGAGAAAGGGATTAAGAGTGTACAATAAATTTTTAGATAACACCAAATGATAGAGGAAATGATACAAATAGTATTTTTAAAAATACCATAAATAGAAACTAAAACTGATTAAACAAGAAAATAAAAACAGAAAAAACTATGTATTTGTATATACACCATTTTTATCTATGCCTCAAACCACTAATAAATTAGTAAGCTGCTTCTGGAGTAATAACTTATTTTTCCAATTCTATGACTTATTTTACTAGTGGGGCAGCCTTCATTAAAATAATCCCAAGTTCATACACTGGGTCATTATGGCCTAAGGCCAGTAAGTCTTAAACAAAAACTCCCTTGCCCTCAATAATAAAAAACTCAAAACACCTTCTTGTTCTTAAACACAAGGAGGTAGCATAAGGGTGATACCTGGGAATCTCAATTCCGAAATCAAGAGACAGATCACAGCTGGAATTCCAGTTGTGCCACTCCCTAGTTTCATGACCCTGGGCAAGTTAATTAACCTCTAAGACCATTACTTCAAATATAAAATGGAAATAGTATTACCTACTCCACGCTGCTATTGCTAGAAGAGTTAATACAAGTACAGATTGGCACAGATAAGAGCTTTTATAAAAACGCTTATTATTGTGTTTGTAAAGGAACATAAACAATCAGGCTGAAAGCAAAGCTACAACCTACCAAGAGTTAATGAGCATTGCCACACATTACTTATCAAAAACTCTGCACAATCTCATTAGGATTTTGTAAGCCAAAAAAGATGTCCAAAGAAACCATCAGAATCATCCACAGAGTTTTAGAATACAGATTCCAAGTCCCATCAGACCTACTCAGTCATACTTCTAGTGCAAAGCTTGGGGAAGAATCTGTGTCTTTTTTAAAGTTCTCCAGGTGACAGTGATAGAATTTATGAATTCACATCTAACTATACTGTGATCTTTTTAACACACACACACACACACCCTCCCTCCTAACCAAGCTCCATAAAAGTGGTTTGTATTCATTTAGTGTATATTGAATTATACTAAGAAAGACCTTTCATTGAAGAGAGCTTGGTTAATCACAGAGGGAATACAATACTAGATTCTGGTTAATAATTTTAAATTCACGTTAGATAACTGTTGTCCATACATTGCAAGAATAACTTAAATAGTAAAAGGAGCTAAGCTAAATCTTTATAGCAAAAGTATATTAAGCTTCTTACTTGGCAGAGAGGAGTTCTCGTAAATAGGGCTGCAGTACAACACTGTCGCATAACAATTTTAATATAAAATGAGCATTGGCCTTTCGATCCTTGGATTCTACTACAGATGGCTCTGTGGAAGGACCTGTAATTAAGCAGATTCATTTGGTAACAAAACAAGAGTAAACAAACAGAGTAAAAGAACATTCTGGAATAACATACCAAATATCTATTAAATAAGCCACCAGAAAAGTATTCTATCAGTAATAAATTAAAAACTTCATTATAGAGAATTTAACACATAAACACATTTTACAGCTCCCAACTGATGAAATATATGTTCATACACACCACAATTTCACTGACATATGGAAGATCTAATTCAGCGAATTAGAGGTTTTTCAAGCCATGGAAGTCTCCTTGAGGTTAAGTATGGATCTGCAGAAACCCAAATGCCTAGGCAGATAAAATAGTACAGATTCTCACCTGGAATGGTGGAGGTGCTTGGTCCTTGACCGGTGCCAGTCGCTGCTGTGGTAAGAGATCCCACAGCAGGGGCCAGGATAAAATCAATGTCACCATCTTTTAGTAAACAGAACAGCAGGATGTACATCATTATAGGCAGCATATCCCTAACATATTCTCTTAACTGGCCTTAAGGCTTTTTCTCTGCAAGCCAAAGGTCAAATCAGACAGAGGTTTAAGTGGAAATTTGTTTTCCAAACTATAAGAGAAGGAATCCACTAGACAAATTACTTATATTTCAATAAAAGAACTTCTAGAATTTTATTTTTTAAGTTGTAAACCCCGCTAAACCGAATCTCTACAACTAAATTAGTTATACTTTACTCGTTATGCTTTTAAATACTTCAGATTTCTAAATAACCAATTAAAATGTTCAATTTCCTTTCTTTCAGGACCTTGGTTTTTTTGTTAAACACTAAATAAAATAACAGGTCTTACCAGGATCCATCGCAGGAGGGTCAGGAACCCAACTAGGGGGAGCGATGGGGGGTGAAACTGGATCCTGGTGGTCACTGGATGAAGCTCCAGCTTCATGTCTACCCAAACCAGCTGCTCTCAATGAACGTCTCATCATTTCCCGTAATCTCAAACTAGAAGAACACGGAAAAAATTGGAGCTCACTACCATGGCTAAATGTAATGAAAAGGTGCAAAGAACTTCTCATCTGAGATCAAAGTTTGTTCTATAAGCAAATACTCCAGGCAAGGGAAGTGAAGTACAAATGCCAATTCTGGAAATCACAGAGTAAGTCAGTGAGGGATAGAAATGAAACTGGGGGCACCCAGTTCAGCACTAAAACCACTATATTAAGCTCCCACACAAACTTAAGCACAGGGAACAAAACTTGCAGTGAAGATTAGAAAATAATCTTTCATACAGTTAAGGTAAATGAACAGCTGAACATTAAGACAAAAGAATTTTCTGTCCCCTGCTTATAATCAGTAAGAATTAAGTTTAATAAGAGACATCAGCAAACATACTGATTAGCACAAAACCAATATTGTTAGCTCACTTAAATAAATCCCTTTGCTGTGATCTCAAAAGCAATTGAACTAATGTCCACACAGTGAGTAGTTTTAAAACAAAGACCAATTTAGATTTATTTTTTTATACAAAAAAAAAAAGTCTTTTTTTAACAGTACAACTTGCATCCCAAAGAAAGTAATGAAACTAGAGCTTGTAAAATGTGTTGTTAGATTAATGTCTGGGCGTGATTTTTTTTTTTTCTCCTGCTATACAAGGAAAAAAAAAACACTGCACAGGTGTGCACATCACTAAAAAGAAAAGGAAATAATCACAAACACAGACCTTGTCAGGGGAACTGGTAACTGCCTTTATAAAAATCTATACCTCTGAATAAAAGCTTACAAAGCCTACAAAATTAACGTTACAAACTAACAGCAATTAAGAGAGAGCACATAAGGCAAATCCCTTCCATCAGCCACAATTTTAAAGTCTCTAAAATGAATAAAGACTAAAAATTCAACTGTAAGGGCCAGGTAACACATAAGGGACTTCATTCTCCCATGCAGATTTAATCCCAAAGACATGACATTTCTCTGATGTGAAAGACCTTACCAGGTGAGCATTATATGTCTACAAATAAGTAGTTTAGAAAGATTTTTATTAACGTTTGAATCTTCTAATTATAATTGTTGTGTAGTCCGAGGGTAAATGTGGTTTTCCATATCGATACACCTTCCATCTTATAAGGAATTTTTTTTAAAAGCTTTTACAAAAATTTCTTCTAGAGGCTACTTTCAGGAACACATCTATTTTATAAAGCTTATGTATGATGATACCTTTGGGAACAGAAACATTCTTTGGAAGATTCTGCAAAGTAAATTTTAATGTCTCAAATAATATATTAGTTATTATAGTATTCATTATCAAAAAGTACCTATAGTTAAATTTTATGGTATCAATGTCTTCCCTCTCCCAATTTAGAAATCTGAGTTTAAGAGTTTTTAGAATATGGAGGGGAGCAGGGTACAGGGATTCTTTCAGTCGAGGTCACTTCTCTGTCCGAAAACCTCACCCAGAGAGAAAGACAGGCTCCTTACCAGGTAACAGCACACAACACGGTGACTGTTCAGACTGTGATGTTCCTAAATAATTTTAATTAAGCTCAACACAGACACATGGTATCCTAGTGTGTCTTACTCAAAACAGAGAGAGAGAGACAGAGAGAGAGAGAGAGAGAGAGAGAGAGAATCAGCAATTAAGTGGGAGGCACTGCAAATAACCTGAAAATAAATGCATGTTTGGGGCCTATGAAGAAGAATGCTTACATCGGGGTCACAAACTCAGTGCCTGCTGGGCCCAGAAGGCAGTATCAACTGAGGAAAGGGCAGTCAGATCTAAGAAGTAGGGAGTAATGGCAAACTAGAGGCATACATGCTTATCTAAAGGCATTCAAATTTTAAAGAAAAAAATTTTAACAGTGCACAGGCCAAAGAAAACATAAGTGGGCTATTCTCCAACCTCTAGCTTAGAGTAGACTAAGAATAAAATGAAGATAAATTGAGACCATAGTCTCATCTTGAACTTGCAAACTCCCAACTCTGTTGCTGTGATGTAGTCAATTCAATATTAAATGAGGGGGTCATTCCTTTGTCATTTTAAAAAATTGTCCTTAACCACTTTTCTTCATTAGGTCTTGGGAACATTTTTAAGTACAATGCCCAGCTCCTCATATAGATTCTTTAAAAACAAAAAACAAAAAACAAAAAAAAGAAAATTATTCTTCAAGATGTTGTACACAATTCATGAAGATTCACCTGTATCCTCAGTGGCTGAGGACAATACTGAGGAGATACCACCTTGGCTGCTAAGATTCAGAGTTTTGACATTTCTTCGTATAGGCTTGCCTGGAGTCATCGTATTTTCTGACAATATGGAAGAATTCAAGGATGATGTAATTTCCTCTTTGTAAGCACGTTATATCCATGCTACAGAAGCCTTAGAATCCAGTCATGTTCAAACATACCACTGTGACAAAAAAGCGAAGGTCATGTGTCTTCCAGATTAATAATCTCTAGAGTACATACACCTGCAATCAGATGCATCAATCAAGCTTTCCACTAAATCTGCCCTTTGTACTCAGGAACTATGAGTCACATAACAAAACTTCTGAGTCAAATCATCATCTGAAGACATTTAACAGTACTCCATTCAATATTGAAATTGCATCAGTTTTGAGCTTACAGCTCATGAATCCCAGCCTGCAAACTCATCAAGGGGCATCGCCTAGAAAATCCATTGTAGGCTAGAGGAGGGTTTCACTTCAATGAAGCAGAGTCTGTGGACTTCCTACTGCCCGGCGTGGATAATAAGACTCCTGTGCTTTCATCTGTTCAACCGGCAGCCCTGAGTTTGAACTGGTTAAGAGCACTGCAGTGAAATCTTCGGCAAATGCCTCAAAGGAGCTTACTCTGCAAATTATTTCTGTGAGCAACACATCACCCACTCTTGAAGCTCCTTTTAGTCTTTGCCTTCAAAATAATCCTTACATGAAAAAAAGATGGCAGCACTGGCATTGGACCAACCATATCAGAGTCCAACTTGATCTGCACCTGTATTTTCCCTGAGGAAATGAAATACCTGAAATAATTCAGAAACTAATTTCTTCATGAAGAATTTAAGTTGCTTTCCATTTTAGACCAAACACTTTGTCTGCCTAGTATAGTCCTAAACAGATAAGCTGGTAATAATTTCCATTTTGTATAGTCTACATAAGGTCTTTGTACTGTTTTAAATTATAATTTGGTCACCCATAAATAGTTTGTGACAAATCTCACTTCAGGACATTTTTTGAACCTGGGAAGCTACCAATTTTAGAAGAATCATTTTTAAAGGGAAAGTTGGATATGGAACAGAAAATAGGCAAAGAGAGTCTTCATTTTAAGTAGACTTTACAAGCTATCACATTAGCACAGTGAGCAGTGCTTCCGTCAATGATCTGTCAAGTGTCCAAGAACTCTGGCTGTCGTGTCTAACATAAACGTGCTTTTTCCTTCAGGAAAAACAAAAAAAACAAAAAAAAACAAAAAACAAAACAACTATATTCTGAATTCTTTATACTCTTCATCTATTCAAACACCTAGTAATTTTCTACGTGTTGTTAAGGTTTGTCCATCCCACAACCCAGAGAGCCTGAAAACTTAAAATACCAACATTCACAATACACACCAGCCTTTCATTTCTTCCCAGATCATTAATACATCTGAGAAATTGACCTAAATACATAATCTGAAAATAAAAGATTGAAGTTCTTTCAATTATTATTATTACTTGTACTCCAACTAAAGAAAAGAACTTCCTAGGAAACAAGAATGATAATCTTAAAACACATTCAAAGAATCAAGGTTGAAACTACTTGTCTAAACTATCTCAAATTTTTGAAGCATCCTAGATCCTACTATTCTACACTTAAAATCTGATTAGATATTACCAGATCTTTTTTCCAGGATGATACTGGAAGGAACAAAAACAAAGCAAAAGGACCCACCAATTCATGCATACGATAGGTAAGAGATACATTTTTCTGTACTTGGATTCTGTTTCCGCCAAAAAAAACTTTCCTGGTAAAAATCACATTACCTTCGACTACTTGATGATCCAGCCCGATTACCTGGGCCATTACTTGAAACAACTGATATTGCATTTGCAATGGCCTCAACAGCAGAAAGCCTTTCTGCAAATGTATTTCTTTCGGAGCGCTCTGCTTCTGAAACATAAAGAGAAGAAATTAGGATCAATTTAAACTTCTAAAATAAGAGATTAAACATTTACTGGCCATTAAATGATAACTGCTATTATTTTAGTACTCTCAACCACATACTAGAGATAATGAGTAGCTTAATTTTTTCCTCCTTGGAGCAACAGACACTTAAGACAGATTTAACTATGACCTTTAACATGTGAATTGTTTCCTTATTCTGCCTTACTTTTCAACCCCCAAAGGTTAAAAAATAAGATTATTCACAAGTAGACTGAAATGCAGCTTTTACTACCAAGGAAGAAAAAGATCTACAATTCAGTACCTCAGTCTTGGCTTATATACTACTCATCCTCCTTTAATGATAAGGAAATAAAGGTTAGAAACCTGCAAACAAACAAAACAAAACACAAAAAACACAAAGAGAAGAAAAGAAAAAAAAAAAAAGAAACAAAACCTACAAAACCACTACTCAAAAATGTAGCTATTAGAGTATCATTGGAGGAATTCAGAATCAAGAAAAACATTATGAACCACACAACTGCACTTTTAGGCTTGCAGATTTCCCCTTTATTTAACCAATTAAAACCTTGAGGGCAAAAAAGGTTATTTTTCCAAAAACATCTCTTAACTCACTAGGTTGTTTTTCCCTCTACATTCTGAAACCTGGGATAAAGTTGCTTCAGTATAACTTGCCTTAACTAGCTATATAATTCTCATGGTAATAAAAGTCATCTGCTATTATAAAATCAGTAAATCTCATTAAATATTACATATAGAGTTTGTACATATCAGATAACATAACTCAAGACAACAAAACATACTGATCAAAAGTTATCTGCTTATGTTACATACTCATCCTAACAAGAGGACAGACATCTTTACTGTCTAAGAATGTTGAACCTAGGTTTTACAAAACAAAGTACACACAAATTCTTCATGGTGATTTCCTTTTCTTTCCTTTAATAGTTGCTTCATTTTCAAAACTGCCTAAAATTCCTTTTAAAGACCTTGTTATAGTTCTTATTCTCACCCTCTTCTTCTTTAGTTTCCTTATTGCTGGTTGGAAAACAAACTGATACACAAGCATGCAAAATATTTCGGTTTCCATCACATCTGTGGCTGATGAATGTCTGTAGCATCTGTAGATTCTGCTCTAAAACAACCGCTTGCTCAAGATTCATGAGATATTGTCGACAGGCCTCATAGTCACAGCGTAGAATGTGCTGCATTAAGGTTTGTTTCTGTGCTCAGACAAATCGGAAAAAACTTCAGTGAATTTGAATAGCACATTACACATGTCAAAAATTCCTCATTTTATAATTTCACACAATAAAATAATCAGCTCTGAAAGTAAGTAGAGACAAGGTAGCCTGTCAAAGGAGATAAAATTAAGGGCACCCTTCAAGCACAGTATACAACTGACAGGAACAGAAAAGGGTGGATAAATTTTCTGTAAAGGACCACTAAATATTTTCAGCTTTTGCAACTAACTCAACTCTGGCTGTGGCAGGAAAGCCACCATACACAATACACAAATGAATGACAGTGACTGAATCTGGTCTGCAGTTGAGTTTGCCAACTCCTGGTTTATATCAGACCTTATGAAACTACTGAATTAGAATCCAACTAGTATCATTAATCAATTAAACAAAGGGTATACATTCTATATATTTTATATAGGCTTACCCATACCCTCTTATATCACATGTGGTTCATGAGAAAACCAAAACCTTCAACTCTCCTAGAAATCACAACAGATGCAATCCCTCAGAGGTGACAACTAATATACTTCCTTGTCAAACACATGGTAATATTAGTAAGTTACAGAACATTTCACTAACTACCTGAGAAAGAGCATGCTATAAACTGAGTATCTCTAGCTTCCAAAATTCATAACATTGAAAGCTAATCTCCAGTGTAATGGTATTTGGAATTGGGACCTCTGAGAAGTAATTAAGTCATGAGGTTGGGGCCTTGGTGGGTGGGATTAGTGCCCTTAAAACGAACCAAAGAGACCAGCGTTCTCCCCTCCCACCACATGAGAATACACGTGGAGAATACACACTGTCTATGAAACAATAAGTGGCCCCTCACCAGACACCAAATCTGCCCACACCTTGATCTTGGACTTTCAGCCTCCAGAACTGTAAGAAATTCCCATTGGTTATAAACCAGTTTTACAGCAACCTGAATATACTAAGACACAGCATGAATAAATCAAGGAGTTCATATGTACTTCTTTCAGAATGCAAAACTGTAGTTAAGGGATTTTAATGGGCTAAATATAAAGCATTAGTTTTGGAAAACAAGTAAATTTGTTCGTTTTAACTAGAATCAAGAACTGGGAAAAGAGTGTGTGGAATACAAAGGGAAGAAGAAAGATGTATTTGAAAAAGTTACCATCTCTCCCCCAAACCCCAATCTTATGGAGAGGAGGAAAGGTAAAGGTGGGGGTTGGCAGGGAAGGAAGGACAAAAAAAAGAGTTAAACTATTTTCAGTACCTGCCACAGGTGAGACAGGCCATTTTGATTGTGGCACTAAGACACTGAGGTGAGGTGATCCCATACACTGTAAGCTCCAGTTCAAGAGCATGAGGTAGAACACGTAAGATTAAACTTTCCAAAGTCCAGTGACATATATGGAACAATTAATATGTTGAGAGAATATCAAAGGCTCTCCAAAAAATAAAAAAGCACACTACTAGTGAAAGTAACTGAAGTCAAGATACCTTGCTGCATACTCTGTGACATAAAAGGTTTCTGAGCAATCAGTCAATCATCTGGTTGGAAGCAGCTATAGGAACTCTCATCTCCAACCTGCTCCACATGGGCTCTCACTCTCAGACTTATCAATACCATACTTGCTGTGTTACAAGCAAAAGAGTTTACTCTGCATCACTCTATGTTGTATTTGTCACTTATTCTTACAGCAAAAGGCAGAATGAATTCAGTGCAACATTTCTCACAGGTCTACTGTGCACCAAGCCCAACTCAGGGGTGCAAAGATAAATGATGATGCACTTTATTGCTACCCATGCGATGATGACACATTTTATCTTTACCCCCGAGATGCTGACAAGAGTGCAGGGCCAGAGAATCAAATTACAGAAGCATCTGAAGTAATACAAACAAATGGAGGAGGCTGGGGCTAAAGAGATAACACAAACTGTATCACAAATAAATGGCAACATTCAGAGCAATTAAGTATGGGGACCTGCAATAAATTAGAGGGACCACATACAGCCTCTAAAGGGGGCACGCTAATGGCTTTACAATGGCCCAATGTTTCCAGATCTTCCCATTTTTTAAGAACTGAAAATCTGAACTTTAAAGAAAAATCCTGTGGGTTTTAAATGTTGGCAACCAATCAAGAATTTTAAAATGAGACAGAAGTTATTTCTAGGGGCCAAGTTCAGGCCATAGCCACCTCCTAAATCGCAGCCCTACCAGTTTGGAACCTCTAGTCTAATACATTACAATCAAAACTAAACCAATATGAGCACTGTGTCTCCAGACTATAAGCTTACTGGTAGCTCTCAGGAGTACCTGGATTCAGACTATTTTAGATGCAATCCTAACGAGTTTGCTTTCACCTCCAATCTAGTGGAGGGTAAGTAAGCCTCCATACCAAGTTCTATTTCCATTCTTTAGAGAAAATCTCCTCACAAGAGTTGTCTATTTTCTCCTTGGTCCACTCTTATTCAGGCTTTCATCCCCGCTGTCAAGAATGACCCAGATGGAGCCAAATCCCCAGGTACGTTCAGCACTTGCCTTACCTGGCCAACAGCATCACTGGACGTGGTTGATCACTGCATCCTGACACATACTCGTCACCTGGCTTCCAAGACAACACTCATTCTAGTTCTCTCCCACCCCTGTGGATGCTGCTCCTTCTCAGTCTCTTATGCAGGTTCCTCTTTATCTCCCTGGACATTTAAATGCTGATACTATTCTCGTGGCTCAGTCCCTAGGCCTCTTTTCTTCTCCATGACCTTGATAATCTCATTCAGTGTAATTCCTCTAATATCACAGATGTACTGTCACTTCTTAAGTCTAATTCTCCATCTTGCTCTAGATCTTAACAGATCTAACTTTCTATTTACCACCTCCCCTTGGATATCTAGTAGGCACCTTAAACTCTGCACGTCTAAAACCAAACTCCTGCTATCTGCCCCTCTCTCCTGAACCTGCTCCATCTCTAGTCTCCACCTCTATAAACACCAACTTCATTCATCCAAAACCTTTGGTCCTCTTACTTCCTCTATTTGACACCTACATTAAGTCATATGCAAATCCTGTTGGCTCTACCATCAGCCGTATCTCGTATACCTAGAATCAAATCCCTTCTCCCTTATAACTCCACCTCCTAGACCAAGCCACCATCCCTTCCCACCTGGACTGTTTGAAGAGCCCCCTCGCAGGCCTCCCTACTTCTAAACTGTCCCCCAGTAGTCTCAGCAGGTCAACAGTAATCCTTTGAAATGTACATCAAATCAGGTCAAACGCTGCTCAAATTGCTCCACTAAGTTCTGGTGGTACTGCCTCTTGACCTAACAAATACCTCATCTATAACATGTTCAAAACTAAACTCAGCCTCTTCCCTCATCCCTTTGGTTCCTATTTTTTCCTCTCCCCACCAAACACACCAAAATCAAAAGTTTTGTAACTCCTTCCTGTCATTTACTGCTGATGACCAGCAGCACCAAGCTTCAGAGCTTCTACTTCCTTAAGATCTCGAGTCCATCCCCACTTCCTCATTTCCAAGAGTTCAAGCTTACTTTGTTTCTAACCTGGATAACCTCATGTGCCTTTATATCTGGTCTCTACACTTCTTTTAAAAAACTAGTTTAAAATCTTTTTTAAAAAGCCAGTTTAAAATATTTCTCCTCCTAGCTTTCAGGGGAAAGCTCAGACCCCTTAGGTTAGCACATAAGGCACTTGAGTGCCTTTCTCCAGACTTTGTACTTGTTACTCACTGACCCATATGAGCTCTACCTTCTAGTTATATCAACAGAATACACAGTCTCCCAACACACACAAAGGCTGTTCTTGGTGCTGTTCTTGGCACTAGGGATAAGACTTTCCACCTTCACTTGTTGTCTAGGGAACTCCTATCTGACTATTCAAAGCTGTGTTCAGGCAACACATCCTCAGAGAAGCCTTCTCTCCAGTCACACTCTGATTTATATCCCTCCCCTTTGTGCTCCTACAACACTGTGCATGCCTTAAACACTTACACTGTCACCTTTGATCCACTCATCTCTCGTCCTAATAGACTACTACCACCTATAGAGAGGGTTAACAAATAATCTAGTCAAGACTGTTTTCCCTAGAGTCTAGCAGTATCTTGTGAATTAAAATGCCACACAGTTTCAATAGTCAAGTTACCTCGACAGCCATGATGATAATAGCAGCTTTCTTTTTTATTGTTGAATTGGCAGGAAGATTTATTAAAGAATGTACCCCCATTCCAAGACTACTAATAGGTGGAAGATCAAGCCAATCAGGGTCCCTTATTCCTCCCATGCAATCTTTGGCCATTGGGTAGATAGTACCATTTCCATCTCGAAGAATAATAGGAGACTCCTATAAAAGAGGGGAAATAATAAAATTTGGTTCCCAATCAAAAATGCACCTTTGATTTTTACAAAAGGTATATTTATTTTCAAATCAGATTAGTTTATACCAACCAAATAAGAAACCCAGTATTAATCGTGCTTGATATTCTAATTTCTTCAACAGTTTAATAACAAGCAATTTAGAGCCCAACCCTAGGCTTTACAAAAATGTCAATGTTGTCCTACCAAATTTCAAAAGCAAAAAATAAGCCTCTATTACCTGTCCAGCAGTGAATATGGCTACATTCCTCTCATTCTGACCAAGGAAAGCAATGCTGCTTGTAGGGAAATTATTCTCCTGTTCTGCTTTTCCTGTAGCAAGATCAAAGATACAGTACCGTACCCAATTTCCAGTCTTCAAAACAGCATGCACACCTTCAGAAAACACAAATGTGTAAAAAAAAAAAAAAAAAAAAAAGTTATACATCTTTAGTAATCTCTAGCAAGTGCCTACCAAATTTTAACACCTCTGGTCACATTTGAAACACAGATTCATTTCATTCTATAGTATTACGCACAAGGGACAAAAACTGCCAAACACCTCAAACCACTTTATCCTCTACCCATTTACCACACAAGTATTAATAGGATATAAAGTATGCCAGTTGAAAAAGTTACAAAATCTTTACCTTTGGAATCAACATTCACTGCTAATATTTCTGTTTTCTCAGGTATACAAAGCTTTTTAGGAGTCCTTTGGAAACAGTCAGGAACTTTTGGTGTTCCACCAGTTTTGACGACCTACATGACAAAAAAGGAAACTTGCTCTCAAACTCCATAGCACACTCAAGTAGTCAGTCCCAACATTTACCTGCTGAGGGATCCCTCCACACCTACCTGCAGTTCATCAATTCTAAGTAACCTACAGTCCTGAAGGAGAGAAGAAGGGTCAGCATCTGAGCCAGAGCTGCTCTGACAGTTTGTATTACTGGACGTTCCCGGAAATTTTACAGCAACATAGGCACCATCCACTTTTAGCACCTAGAAGCACAGGCCAATATGCTGAGTATTAACACCAACTTATATGAAATCAATATGCAAATTAGATCCACTGAACTAATTCAACATCAAAGGCATTTAATATCTTCTATTTCTTTACTGATGGCCAAGTTATAAAATTAACCTGAACCTGGAAAAGAAAATTTACCTCAACAGACTCACCAAAGCTTTGTTGTTGATGTCTATATTTGAGGCTTACTAGAGAACTGACCCACACAGCCAGCGCTCAGTCAGTAGATGGTTAGCAATCAGCTGCAAAAATGAAGTATAACCCTTGAAATTCTCCCATCCTTCCTCTTTACTGGTTCAGGGCCCTGCTTGTGTGAAAGAACTTTCACGAAGATGATAATGTTCTATATCTGCACTGCCTAATACAGCAGATATTAGCCGAAGTGGCTACTGAACACCTAAAATGGAGCTAATGTGACTAAAGAGCTGACATTTTATGTTATTTAATTTTAATAAATTTAACTAGCCACATATATAGTTAGTGGCTACCATTTTGAACAACATAGTTCGAGAGTCAGCAATATACAGAAAGACAAGCACAGGACTTGAGACCAGAATACCTGAGTCCTATCTCTGCTACCTGCTGTTTCCAATTTTGAGCCAGTGTGATCTTCTCAGAGGAAACACCTGCCCATAAACTACAGTTCTACTCTGAGGATCAAATGGAACAGTGTGTGAAAAAGGCTTCTACAAACTATAGGGGATGGCATACCTACTCTTCCCCTTAAGTACAAATGAAAGACCATCAATTTCAGAAACAAATGAGCAACCAGAAAAACCTTCACTTTGCATATATTCTGCAGCTACAGATCCATTTTGTTTTTCAGTATGTGTGGAGGGAAATGTGAAATTGATGGCATTCTAGCTGATGGACTCTACCCATTTGTTTTCTTAGAAAGCGAGACCCTCTCCAGAAAGAAGGGAAAAGAAACTAGAAGGTGACTTGAAGACAATAAAGACTTTTAAATGTTAAGAAAGTTTTTAAATGTTATGGAAGATGATCTCGCCTTCAGAACTAACAGTTCCAAAGAATGGAGTGTATCAAAAAGTAATATAATCTTAAAATATGTGTGTGTGTGTGTGTGTGTGTGTGTAATATCTCCTTGCAACTTTTAGGCAATTCTAAAATTATTCTAAAATAACACTTTTTTTTTTAAGAGAAAGCAACATATCACCATAAATGCAGAAGAAGACTCAGAGTCATCTATTCATCTTCAGGGACAGAGAAGATACCTGCAACAGGCTAAGGGCTCACTGAAAGTGATAAACAGAGCAGCTTTGAGGAAAGGGCTGAACACTCACCAACCATAAGTTCTTGGATAATCAATACTTTTCTAATTCTGGCAGTAAATTATTCTTAGGTATTTTGAACAAACCTTGCCAACAGGAACATTCTTAACATCTTCCACAAAAACGACTTCCCGAAGAGACCACTGCTCTTCGTTCACCTTTTCCTCCTCTTTCGGGGCAGGGGTGGACCGTCGTCGTTCTTAGACAACAACAAAATGGTAAGTACCAAAAAGAAAATGTAAAAAGAGACTTTATAGATTTCATCTAAATATATGACAAAAGATCATCTGTAAAGGGACACATAATGGAACTATCTATGTAACAATTCTGTGAAGTACTGCTTTATGATGTTTTACGACCAACTTCCACTTCGAATGACTTCATAGTGAAAAATAACCATATCTGTTAATGCCTAATGATATTGACACTACTGCAAACACCACAAAGAAGAAATAAAAAACTTACTTTGAACTCTTAAAATTAGAGTTATCTGACCAAGGTTTTAAAAAAAGACCTGTTAGACTGTTCTTAAAACTATCACATAACTATTGGAAGTCTCACTTTCAGTTTCCTCAGGTGCAAAGCAAATACATTATAAATTTATTTTGAGGACCTTTCAAAAAACTCTTTAAATCCAAGGTGCAATAATGAGTCTACGTTCTTAAATTCTACAAATTCTGAGCAAGAACTCTGACCGAGCCATAACCAATTTACAACAAAAACAGTCTCAGCAAAAGTGGACAGATATTCTAATTAGCTGCAGCTACTTCCCATTCTTCTGGTGAAGCATTTTACAAGTTAAAAAACACAGTAACTCTCAAAAACAATAGGAATAGCAACACTGTAAATGCCATTTTTTTTCCATTTAAATAAAGCTGCACACACACACAGAAAAATCAAACTGGCAGAAATACAATTGATATGAAAAGTGGTACATGAGTTGCCTGAAATCATAACCCGACTGAGCACAGCTGTCCGCCTGGGACCTGATTTGGACCAGCGAACAGACACCACACATAAAACTTACTATATGGCATTGATGCACTGCTGGCAATTGAGGACGCATCACTGCATGTGGATGCCGGAGATGGTGGGGGACCCATTTCCGTTTTCACTGGTTCCTGCTTACTTTCAGGCCTGAGATTAGAAATAAGATTCTCCTCATTAGGAAAATGAAATATCAGGAACTTGTCAGATGATTTTGAAGACTCAAGTTTATTCTTGTAAGGGAATGAAATATTAAAAACTTATACACAGTGGTCTATTTCTAGGATTCAAGATACTGAAAAAGGTACACAGTACATACTTCAAATTCTTAGTAAAGAAAGAAAAATACACCATATAAAGCTATCAACAGCGTGGAACAATGATTCAGATAAGCCTTATCTAGGAATAACAACAAAAACTACACTCAATTTAGCCTAAGCCTCTTGAGCAAACAAGCTGCACACTTCAGTGAACCCTGACTTGGACAAAGCAATTTAACTGAGAAAAATGGTAAAGGAAAATAAATAAAATGCCAACTAGATCATTAATTCCTTAGAGTTCAAAGAAGGAACTCTATTCACAATGGTTTACAAAAATTTATTCTTGAACCATCTGGTGATGAACCATCATCTGTTACAACCAAAATGAGAAATTACAGAATTAACAAACTATCCCTTTGCACTGAGTTATTTCATTAACTCTACCTAAGAAGAGAACTACAGTCAACAACTACATGATAATCGACAGATAATAAAAACATAAATATTTTCAGTCATTAAAAGACAGAAGTCAATTTTTTAGTCAGAAAAATAGTCACCTATTACTAAGAAATTTCTTATAATATAGATCATTCTGGTGTATTTTATAATCAGGGCCATCATCTCAACCCCCTTGTTTCCTAACACCTCCACCAGGAATTTCATCTGAGTTTAGAAAAAGTCCACAGCAAACCAGTATTATTTTCACCAGCATCTTGGCAAAGCACTCCGTACAAGCACACGTGAACACTCGTTTACGGCTGCTCTGCAAATCTTGTGATGGTGGAAACAGGCTGATACTGACTAATCGCTAGCATGCCTTTAAAGTGAATGCATTTCAACAACTTAGAAAGGAGAGTCTGTTTACATGAAAATGACTATGTTCTTAACATTTAATTTCACTAAGCTCTTTTACTAAATTTATTAATAAAGATGGCAAATTTCAAGGAAGACATGAAAAACTTCATAAATTACATGACCTAAATAGCATATTCTATTTTAAACTCATTTGTATTTGTGGCATGTCAAAAATACTTCAACCATTCTTTACAAAGTTTCGTAAGTAATGAAAATGTGTTTTGTCACTTTTATTTTTAGGATAAAAATCACTGTAATTAGACAAGAAGTCTATAAATTTATTTTATGAAACAAGACAAGGCAGGGAGAGAGAGAGAGAGGTTGAGAGCGCACTACAACAAAGCGAGAAGCCTTAATTTGGCATAAGTTATAACAGCTTTGGTTTATTTTAACTTATTTAACAGTAATCCCTGTGTTTTCTGAACTTCAATTTGCATTTTTAACATTAAGAGGAATAGTAGCAATAAAGACAGCAAATTTACATTCATTACACTCATTTGAGCAAATGAAAATATTTCAGCACTTTAAAAATCTCTACGTATAGTACAATCCCATCATCTCTTTTCAACACCGGTATACGTTTTTTTAAAAAGGATGTACATAAAAATATTTAAAATGTTATTTCTGAAATATGATAACATTACTCATCCATGTTTCTATAATGGTCACATATTTTTGTAAGATTAAGAATAAAGGTTATAAATAAACTTCATTACTGGTTTTTAAGTTCATATAATAACCAAATTACATTACATAGCAATAATATTTTTAGAGACAAGCAGATGCTCCTAAAAGTACAAGAGTTAAGTAAGATCTATGTATCCAGCTCCCAAACAATAAACCAGACTGTGGGGGGGGTTCCACACAATTCTGTGCTATTTCTGTTCGCATATCCCTCCAACCCCAAAATTTAAAAATCCTTTATAGAATTTCCCTCCCCAGCACATTAACTTGTAAAACCCTTCCAAGGATCAAGATGCAGATAAGACATTAGGTAGAAATTAAGATGATTACACAGGGAGAGAGAAGGGCAAAGTTGGCCTGATACAGGTAAGGCTGAACACATTATTACTGCCACACAACCATGGCAAAGGACACACTAATGACAAAACAAAGACACCAAAAGAGATCTCTACATGGTCACTCCAACTGCCGAACATCAAGAACTATAATATGCAAATATTAACCAAGCTAAAAACAGTAAATTTAACCAATTCCTTTCAAAACTCTTAGGCATCCTCACGAGACCCACCATGGGAGCCCTTTTCTATGTCACTGCGCACCTCAAAGTCAGCCTTGACTAGCCCCCTCATATACAGAGCAAACTAGAAACTGGAATAAAACCATGATTAGTTATAGTACTTACTTAGCTTCAGTAGTTTTGCTAGCTTTGTCCATGCTTTTCAAGCTCTCAGGAGATCGAAGTTGAAATCTACAGCTATCATTCATATTCCAAACTGACTCCATTAAGACACCAACTTTAGGAATCCCAGCACTAATTGAAAACGCAACTGCTCCAGCATGATAAAGAGGATTATTTCTTAAGCATACCTAGCATACAAAAGAAAAATCACCATCAAAATGACATAATTTTAAAACTAGAAGAGTTGCTTCAAATGTATGAAAATACAATATATAAAAATATTGTTTTCCTAGGTTTTCCAAAAACAGTCTTATACCAACAATAATACTGACAAAGCATTGTCTTAAAGGTCTCTATCAAACAAACAAACAAACAAAAACCCAAAACAAAAAAGGTCTCCATCAAGAATTTGTTCCCAGGGACACCTGGGTGGCTCAGTTGGTTAAACGTCTGCCTTCAGCTCAGGGAGTCCCGCATCTGGGTTCTCGCTCAGCAGGGAGCCTGCTTCTCCCTCTGCCTGTCACTCCCCCTACTTGTGTGCGCTCACTTACTTTATCTCTCTCTCTCTCTGACAAATAAGTAAAATCTTTAAAAAAAAATTTGTTCCCAAAATTAAGGAGAATAACTTCAGCACATTTGCTAAGAAATAACATCTCATGCAACAAATTAATTTCATGAAACAAATATCCTGACCATTCTGCTATAAGGAAATAGAAGTAGAGAAGAAACTTTTTTAGGAGGTTGGCATTAAAAAAAAACAAAATGTGAACAAAACAATTACACTTTTTGTCGGTTTCTTACAATTTGAAATTACTTTCCTATCTCGTAATGCTATATAGTATACAGGCTCTATTAATTTCATCTCTATGGGTATTTCTTTCCCCCAGAAGATTGCAGTTTTCTACAAACCAGAAGCTTCACTGGTTTTTCTTACATTAAAAAAGAATATGTTAACATCAGTGTTAGAAGTTAACTGAGTTCAGGACTGAATAACCTAAAACTTTTCACTGCCAAGGAACACCCTCAGGTAATACTCTGAAACTAATAACCAGCAAGGCGGCCCTGTCAAACACACCAACCATAGTTCCAAGTGAGAGATAAACATTATTTCTGGAAATCTCTTGATTTCTCCAACAGCTCAGACTTACTGATATTCTGTTCAGTCATCCAGTAACTAATGATTATGGTTGTACTTGACAGTGGCACATGTGAAGATCATGTGTTTGGTGGTTTATAATTAACCGTAAGTGACATAGAAGAAGGTGATACAGGGTGCCTGTGTGACTCAATTGGTTAAGCGTCTGCCCTTGGCTCAGGGCATGATCCCAGGGTTCTGGGATAGAGTCCCACGTCGGGCTCCCCCTGCTCAGCGGGAAGTCTGCTTCTACTTCTCCCTCTGCCCCTCCTCCCCACTCAATGCTCGCTCTGTCGCTCACTCTCTCAAAAAACAAATAAAAATCTTTAATAAGAAAGTCTGTATTTTGGGAGTGCCTGGGTGGCTCAGTTGGTTAACCATCTTTCTTCGGCTTAGGTCCTGATCCCAGGGTCCTGGGACTGAACCCCACATTGAGCTCCCTGCTCAATGGGAAGTCTGCTTCTCCCTCTCCTTCTGCCTCTGCCTGTGCTCGCGCTCACTCTCTCTGTCAAATAAGTAAATAAGATCTTTTAAAAAGTCTGTATTTTAAAGAAAAATGTGATAAAGAGATATTAGAAGATAGGTAATTTATTAATGCCTTCTTATAAAAAAAATAAATGCAAGGAGGCATGTATTCAGGGTCCAGCATATAACAAGACATACCAAGGAATAACTGCTAAATACATCACTCTCAACAATAATGAAAACTCTAAGTGATCAACAGTTAATACCTGAGCACCCTCCCTGTTTTGTGGCTGTGACCATCTTTAATCTTTACTTTTCTACACCTTTAAAACCAAAATCTTAGCTCTATAACCAAAATATTTTAATATACCGCTACCTCTCAGCAATTTAGGGCAAAGCTTGTTTAAAGCTTTTTCTCAGTGCATCTTTAAAGTATTTTTTCTACCCTCCTTGTCTATAGTAACGTCATCCTACAAGCTAATAAGGCAAATGCTAGGATATCCTGCTATTATGTGAGTC
Organism: Ailurus styani; assembly: GCA_002007465.1. Classification (NCBI taxonomy): domain Eukaryota; kingdom Metazoa; phylum Chordata; class Mammalia; order Carnivora; family Ailuridae; genus Ailurus; species Ailurus styani. Next base: position 1,503,431 of record LNAC01000064.1, on the reverse strand, counting down.
CAATGAACAAGGAACTTTGAGAACATCAGAAATCAGAACTTGGACTAAACAGGAAAAGGGAAGCTCCTTGAAGAGAGAGATCTGTCCGAAGCAACTGACATAAATAATGAAGGCTGAACAATAATATTGAAAATAGTGGGTATTCACTGAAAGCTTCCTAGCTGGGAGGCCAAGAAAGGAGTCAGAACAAGACAACCACGAATATGACCCCCCTGCCCACATAACAAAAGGGCCACAAACAAAAATGGGTATATTTAAGCTGTGCTTTGCAGAAAAGTAACAACTAAAGTGGTGACTATAATACAAGGGAATATAAGGGAATATAAGTAATACCACCTTGTGATGAGGAAAAAAAACTGAAGGAAAGTGCAAGATGACAAAATTAGCACCATACTGAGTAAAAAAAATAAAGAACTATCTAAGTGATAGGGATTTTAAAGCCCTTAAACATTTATTTCAGCATTTGTACAGCAAATTACAGATGAATATATGCATCAAGTTTTATCTTGAAGATGAACTACCAGAGAGTCTAATGAATAAGAAGTATAACAACAGTTCTCAAACTCCTTTGGTCTCAGAACCCTTTTTCCCTATTAAGTATTACTGAGGACCCAAAAATCTTTTGTTTATTTGGGTCCTATCTAGTTGCTACTTAAGGTATTATTAAAACTGAGAAATTTTAAAATATTTAACAGTAATAAGCCCCAAGTTAATAGAAACGATTTTATGAAATACCACATTTTCAAAAAGAATAGCAAGAAAAGTGGCATTATTTACATTTTTGCAAATCTCTCAGTGTCTGATTTAACAGAAGACATTCCCATGTCTGCTTCTGCATTCCATCTGTTGTGATAAATTACTTTGACTCGAGTGTATGAGGACAATTCAGCTTCACACAGATATGTAAACAGAAGAGACAGGACTCTGCGGACTCCCTGAAAGAATGGAGAAGCCAGCAGAAGTCCTCGGACCACACTCTCGTCCACGGAGGTATTGGAAAAATTACCTATCTATAAGACAGGTGCATAAAACCATCTCAGACTCAAAAAACAGAAACTGGTAGAAACAGAGATCTGACGAAGCCTCCAGCTCTGCGGACAACATCCCCAAGAGCAGTATCTTTCAAACTGCCCAGCTGTTTATCACCTGTGATGTTTATTAAACACTATGCTGCTTGGGCCACACCCTCAGACAAACTGAAGGAACATTTCAGGTAAAGAGCTCCAGGTTCTGCATTTAAATACCAAGTGACTCTTAAAATTAGGCAAATCTGGGAACCCTGCCCCATAGGGAAACCTACAGACACTGGAGCAGAAATCTCTATTAATCAACCACTAAATAGCGAGCACTTACATACTACTGGAACCAGGTCCTTCGAATGACACTCATTTGTAAAACTGCTTACAGGTGAAGAAAGTGATTTTGAAGAGAAACAATGTCCCTTAGGACGGGTTTCACTCTAATCACTTACCTGGGTACCAACAGTGATGTTCGGCATTGAAGAAATACCGGCACTAGATTTGGGTTTTTTATTTTTTGCTCTAGCTTTCTCTAACATTTTTTTCCTTTGACTAAAAGGGACCACACCCCTGAAAAGAAAAAGTATAAATTGGTCAAGCAAGCAGCAAAGAAGCCTACTAAATCTGAAATTACACATAGTACAATATTTTTGCTTCGGAACAATATTAGCATGTACAACTTATTCTTAATCATAACTTGATCATAGATTTAATACATAACTGGATCCTTTTTATTAAGCCTTTAGGGATAAAAATTCATAGAAAAGTGATCACCCAAAATTTTCTTTCAAACAATTGTATCTCATTAGCAGATTCCCCTATATTTCTGCCAATGCAAATTTACTAACTCCTTAAAACACAAGAGAAAACACATTTAAAATCCCAACAGTAAAGGAATAATTAAGGCATAGAATATTCATCCAATGAAATACTTTAATAACCTTTAAAACTGTATTTTAAGCAATACTGTAGGATGAAAAAAGCATGAAAAAATACCCTAAAGCCTATGCTTCCAATTATGTAAAAGCAAAATACATATTTATGTATGGAAAATAAGATTAAATACTCCTGAATCCTAACAGTAGTTATCTTTAGGTTGTAGGACAGTAGATGATGTTCGTTTCTACTTTATCCTTTCGTAAAATTCCATAATCATAGTCACTAAGTATGCATTACTTGTAAAACGTTTTAAGGGGTTTTTTTTCAATATTATTTTGCTCCAAAGTGAAATTTCCCTCCCCATAAAGCATTATCTTTTGACCAACCTTCCACTACTACTCAAAGCACCTATCTATGCACCTAAAAGAATTCACTAATAAGGAATTTCCTCTCCTTGTGATACTCACCACCAATATAAATTGTTCTCTAGCTGGGCACAGGTGTAAAGGGCACAGCAATGTAAAGACACAATCCGTTCACCTTGAAGTTCTGAGTAAGTCTGTGCAGTGTGCTCTAATTTAGAAGCCACAGAACTTAAAGTTTCATCCACCCATGTAGCAACCTAAAGAGTAAAATAATAAGGGCTTAAATAAATAAAATACAAATAATCTTTTAAAAGGATGTGGTGAAAACCAGGAAAAGGCATACATCCTCTACAGACTGAAATTCTAAATTGTTTTGAGTTAAATGACAGAAAAATAAGTAATTCAGACAAGATTCTTAATTAAGACTAGAAGCTAAAATATTTTCTTCATACACATAAACCAAAGCAGCAGTTACTGAATGTTTAAACCATCTCTAAGAAATTAATCAAAATTAAACATGTGCTTCAACAATTTTCAAAAGAATCTGGTAACTCAAGGGGCGCCTGGGTGGCTCAGTTGGTTAAGTGACTGCGTTCAGCTCAGGTCATGATCCCGGAGTCCTGGGATCGAGTTCCGCATCGGGCTCCCAGCTCCATGGGGAGTCTGCTTCTCCCTCTGACCTTCTCCTCTCTCATACACACTCACTCTCTCTCTCTCAAATAAATAAATAAATAAATAAATAAAATCTTTTAAAAAAAAAACAAACAAACTTAGTAACTCAAAAGCCAAACTCATAACCCAAGGTATAAATACCCCATACTTTCCCAGTCCATCTCTTCTGGCTTTTCAATAGCTCCTCTTTTGTCAGCCCTGATCTTGAATATTGTTTCCTTCCCTTAAAGAACAGCCCTCCTTCCCCAAAAGCTGGATTATAATACAGGGATAAACCAGCAACAAAAAGATTATACATTAGATTACTCCCTTTAGATCTGAGTGCTTTGTGTTTATGGATCTGTTTATAAAGACAGAAAATGAAAAGATGGAAAAGGGGAAGAGAGAGGAAGAAAACCAAGAATTTATGCATGAAATGTTTCTCAGTCAATGCACAGTGTTCTGTACCTTGTTATTTTCTGTAGCTACAGTCGCTCTTATGCTATTCGCAGACAGCAGGACTATCTTTTCATTGGTTAGCCCCAAAAACGTTGCTCGTGGATGATGTAGTGAAGGATTCTTTAAAAGTATAAGAAACACAATTACCATTTTGTGTGTCAATATGTAGAGCTATTCAATGCAACTTTAATATAATATACCTGTGCATTTCTGTAAGGCTCAGATTCACTCCACTTCCACTGATAAAGTTCTCCTTTACTGCTGACAGCCAAAAGCTCAGAATATAGAGCCCCAATACAGATGAATTTTGTTCCATCCTTTAAAGTGAAAAATAATACAAGAGTATAAACGATTGCCAAACCTAATGGTTTTAATCACTTCATCAAACCTGGACTAATTCTGCGAACATATAAATCACAGCTATGCCAAGTCTTCAGCACAGCCTGCAAGACCCCAGCGCTGACTCCTCCCTAAACTCACTAACTGTGCTCTCTGCACATCAAACCTCCTTTCAGCTCCTAGACCACACCCCCAGGACCTGCCATGTCCCTGGTATTCTCTTGCCTTGTTATCGTAGGTGACTCAATCCCTCTCCTTAATCAAGCCTGCTCAAATGAGACACTTGACCACACGGCCTACAAAACCACCACTCTCATATTCCATCTCCTTACTCTACTTTCTTTTTAGGTGACTGCATTTCACAACTTGACATACTATATTACTCATTGATAGTTTATTCACTTGAATATAAGCTTTGTCTTGTGCACCACCATAGCCCCACTTTGGAGAACAGTGCACAGAGTAGGCATGCTCAATAAATTGCCAAATAAATGAAGAAAAAACAGTAAGCTGAAGCTGGGAGAGTCAAGTGTCAAGAGAGAAGTCTGCTTCCTTCTAGGCTCTTCCAAGCTGTTGAAACAAAGGTCTACATTGTTGTTTTTTTTTTGTTTCTGGGTTTTTTGTTTTGTTTTTAAGGCAGTTCATTTAGTTTTAAGATGATGCACATGTCAGGAATTCAGCTTAACAATAACTCACAACCCTTGGACCAACTTCATGCCAGGAGTTCAATGCAAATAAATTCTAAAAATGTTGGTCAATAAATGTAAATGAGTATTAATAATAATTTTTTAACATTAATATGTTGATATGAGCAAAGTCGTGAAGCTACCCAGAAATTAAGCAGCGAAACTTGCCAGGTAAGAGATTTTTCATTGTACTTTTGCTATTGGTCTATACACTGCTTCTCTTCAGAATTCTGGCTCTGAAGCATGCTAATGATGTCATTTTGCTTTTCTGTCAAGCTCCCATCTGATTTGGTCAGATGGGTACAATGCTCAGCTAAACCCTATGAAGTAGGCTACAATTTATAACATAACAACAGGTTATGCTGCAGAGGTGTACTGAAAGAACATGCATTTTAATTTATTTTACCAATATTAGCCAGCCCAATTTTCAAGTCATTCCATAGAGGGATGGGAGACCAAATGTAAATTCTACAAGTTAGCAATTCCTCTCTTCCCTTCACCATAGGGGTCTGAAAACCTTCATCTACTCTCTCCAAGGCTGCTTGTTGCATCAAATCCTAACTTCTCTGCCTCACACTTCCTTCTCCTTCCTTTGCTTAAAGGATAACGGAATCTGACCAAGTGAGCCCCAAACCAGGATCCAACACTTATCAAGTATGTGCCTTTGGGTAAGTTTTATAATTTCTCCAAACCCCCTTTCTTCACCTCGAAAGGGTAGAGGATGAAAAACCAAAGATTGCTAATATTTATAAAGTACAACAGCACAGAGCCCAGTACCAATAAATGCTCAAATCCAACTGTGATTCCTCTCCCCCAACTTCACCTCCCACTCACCCAGAAAAGCACAAGCTTGCTGAATATCCTATTTTCCTTGATTTATTTAACAAAAAAACCACCATTCTCCTCTCCTCCCCACCTTTCTCTGAGAAAAAGTAGCCTTCTCTCTTATCTAAAGGTAGTCTCTCCACACATGGGCTGTAAGCCTCTCTCATAACCCCGACAACCATCCAAACTAATCTCTTTCAATCCTACTCATGGTAAAGTGAGTTGTTTGGCATATGCTTCACTTTACTAGCCTTCACTGAGAGCCAGAACTGCACCACGCCAGCCCCACACATTTAATTAACCCATCTTCTCTTTAAGCTCCTCGAAACATTTGACCCTGTTCATCTGTTCCGGAACATCTCCGGTTCCTTGTTCACAGGTCACTACTCCCTAGTGGTCTTCTTCCTATTTTCATGGCTATTTTCTCCATCTCCCTCCTACCATCCTGCACTCCCTGAACTTCTCTCCATGAATGATATCCATCAACCACCCTGGAACAAGAGAGAGACAAGAAAACCTGGGCACTCTGTCATCTCCTCCTCTCTCTCAACAATGCAGTGACTAGTAAACCAGTGCTGCCTTGCCCTCAAATTCCTCAGATTCTTCCCTTCCTCTGTCCCTGCTGCCATTGCTTTGATTGAAATGCTCACAATTCCTTTCCACAATTCTACCAGTCTCTGAACAGACCCCAGGTTTTTCCTATTCCTAACCGTCTCTCACAATGCCAACAATGCTCACCTCGTAAACAAAACAAAACAAAACAAAAACAAACAAAACCCAAAAAACAGAAACCCACAGATTTCATCATGTCACTTCTCCAGGAACTCTGGCTGCTTCCTAGTGACTATAGAACATCTTAACCCTGTGGCAAGTCGCCTGGGGCACTCACACTCTTGCTCCATCTTGCTCTTCTCCTACTCCCTACTACAGGCAGTGAGCCTGAATTTCTCATTGTTCCACAAATACACCATGCCTGTTCATGACTCGAGGCCCATGCCTGATATGTTCGGAATGCCTCTGCATCTTGGTCAGTGCCTACCTAACCTTAAAAATGCTGCTCAGATATCATCTCCTCTGTGAAGTCTCTGCCAAATCTCTCAGGTGGTATTAGTCATTCCCCACTGTGAACCCCTACGCACTGTATTCACACCATCAAGTCTATCACTGATCACACACTGTGAACACATTATATTGTATGTGAATGTCTGTCTTCCCCTACTGAACCCCCTGTGGGACAGTCCATATCGTAATCACCTCTACATTCCCACAGGTCGGTTTGGCGCATGGCACATAGCAGGAACACCCTGATAAGTGAAAGAACAAATGAGTTTTAACTCCCAACTTCTCCAAGTTAAAATGCCTTGCCAGAGCAGTGTAATCCTGAACAAATCATCCCGATGGCGAGAGCATGGTGCACGAGGGCCCTCAAAAGTGGCTTATCTATTTCCTCCCAAGATAGGCCAGCGTTCCCCAGATAAGTCCTGAATGGGCTAACTGAACTCCAAAAGCCCTAAAAATCCATTATGGACAAATGTGGAAAATTTGTGTGTCCAACCATAGGAAGATGATGGAATAATCACCTATTGTTTCTGCCCTTATTTAGATTCGTTACGTAAAAAAATACAAAACAATCAAATACGACACAAAAGAACAGTATTTTAGCTCACTCATTTCATAATGCCATAGAACAAATTTTTATTGTTTTAATGAAGTAATAATGGCTGGCTCTGAGCCAGTTGGGGTCTGTTTCTACCCAACTAGAAAAAGGAGATATGCATGTTTCCTTGAGATAAGTAGTTTGTAACCCTAGTTGTTTTTTTTTTAACAAAAATCAAATCACTAGTGGTTGAAGTACTCAATAAATTTCCAATTGTCTGAAGGACACTAAGTAATTGAACTGAGGTCATCAAACAAACTAGAAATCCCTCCCCAAAAGGAGATGGCAACTGTGAAAAATCTGATAGAAGTTACCTACAGGCCAAAATTTCAAAAGTGCATAGTCCAGCAGCATGAATACCACTGACCAGATCTACATTTAGTGACTTGTGTTTTGAAAAAGTTGGTCTTTCTATTCCTAAACGTCCTCCACAAAACTTGGGGTTTATCTTTTTTTTTTCTTTCCCTAATTTACCTACCATCAGCCAACACCAGCTTTCTCAATAAGTATCAGCACCAAGAGGAACATACCGTGTATTATGCCTGAAGTGGATGGAACACAACCACAGGTCACTCTGGAATTTGGTCAACTGAATTTACTCACACTTCATTTGTCCTCGCCTATCTACTTTTCCCTAGTCTCCTTATGCCCGCCTTCTTTCCCTTTTTATGACCATTTCTCCTGTTGCTCTTATTTCATTATTAAATTACATCTGTGACACATCTAGCTAATTCTTAACAGGTACTACTACCTGGAAGCTTCCAAGTGTCAATAAAACAACAACAACAAAGACCTCTCCCCACTCAACTTGCCCTTCTAGAACCCTGAAGGTAAAGCAGTATGATCAGCAAGTCTGATCAACTGGTTCCAAAAGTGAGGCTGCTCCAGCAGCTTAAGCAAGGAGTCAACCGTGTCATGGGGCTATTTGCTCATAATCCCATTCAGAGAAAACAAGAATTACAGGCAACTCTACAGTTCAAAAGACCGGTGCGAATGTAGTTTCCTTATTTCCCTTAGACCATATGAAAACGAGTCCACAACAGTAAGGGAGGGGGCTGCGAATTAACAGCAGGGGCTTGCCCCACCCGGTGTTTCCCTCATCGCCCACCACACAGCTCTCACCACACGCTTCTCTCACAACTTGCTGAAAATTAAGGACCTGCGCTTGCTTTTAACCGAAAATGTTTGTTATGCGGTACAAAGCGAAGTTTTTATTTTTATGTTCAGCTTCAGCAGATTTACTCAGCATGGATTTCTGTGTAACTTTACTCCTTCCTCTCCCTCCCACGTCTCTTACTTCACTCTTATCTGGGCATTCTCTTGGTAACAGTCTTTCGTGACTGGAGCTGCATCTTTTTTCCCTTTTAAGTCACCTTAGACTCTTGTTAGAAGTAGGCTGGCATAAATATATATATAGTTACATTCTGCATGTAGACATTCAGCAACATAAAACTAAATTTCTAGTCTGAGAAAAGGACATTTCAAAACTGACTGAGAAGTGAAATGAAGCCATGTGAGATAACTACCTAATGGGAAGATTGCATCTTCTTACCAAAGTAACTGAAATATCACAGCTACTTCCAGAAATATAAAGTACAAAAAGCAAACGGGAGGAGGGGTAGAAATGGGGGATAGCAGAGTATTGGGGAGGAGGGAGGAATGACGGATGAAGAGACAGGGCAGCCTAATAAGAATGTTGACATTCTCGGGCAAAATGATTCAGAAACTAGTATAAACTTGGCTAGTTCAACTTGATCAGGATCTTGGACTTAAAGGCCCTCCCTCCATTTCTCCCTTAGGTAGATGCAGACTACATTGCCCATTAATTTCCTATTATGCTGTATTACTATTGTAATGAAATGTTTTCATCTCTTGCATTTTATAGTCCAGTCAGACTAAGGACATAGTCCGTATCTCTTTCAGCTTGTGCCCAACTCTGTACTAGCAGAGAATCTGGCACACAAAATAATACTACCACATGGTCCCACTTGGAATACCCAAACCCACAGGGCTCCTACCCTTCTATGACCTACAGAAACTACCTATTCTCTTTGTAGAACAGGATCCTGCTTCTCCTTCCTCTTTACCCTTCACATATACTGAGTCACTTACTTCTTGTAACAATCTCACAATGTAAAAACCATTACTATCCCCATCTTATAAATGAGAAACAAGACCCACGGAGGACTTGATCAAGGCCACATAGCTAGTAAGTGGCAGAGCCAGGATATCAACACTCCAGTAGTCTGGCTCTAGAGTCCATACTCTTAGCAACTGCTCTGGCCTCCTATGATTCCCAAGAGCCTCTTGAACCAATTCTACAACAGTACTTACTCCAAAGCATTAACATCATCGTTCTGCTTCCTACAAAACTCTTACCCTAACACCTGAGCAAAAGGCCTAACGAAAAGTACACATTGAATCAAGGTTACTAAATTAACACTGACTGAATGACCCTCACCTCTGTCTTCATGGAGCTTCCAATATCCTATTTTTTAAGATGCTGAAAAATTAGTAAGGGAAAAGCTTTTATGCCTGTTTTTTTAACAATTTTTAAAATTTTTTCTTTTTACCTTTCGAAGCCCTGCTTCTAGTACTCACCAATCTGTTCTATCTATGAGGTTGGTGTTTTGTTCTGTTTCGAAAATTCCAAATATAAGAGTGACCATACGGTATTTGTCTTTCTCTTATTTCACCCAGCATGACGCCCCTGTGGTACCATCCATGCTGTCACAAACGGCAGTACTTCCTTCTTTTTTATGGAGGAATAATATTCAAGTTTATGTGTGAGTATATATATGTATTACATCTTCTTTATCCATGACCCAATGATGGCTACTTAAGGTTATTTCCATGTATCCTGGCTATTGTACATAATGCTGCAATGAACACAAGGGTACATGTATCTTTTTGGGTGTTTTCATTTTCTTTGTATAAACACCCAGAAATGGAAGTGCTGGATAATATGGTAGTTCTATTTTTAATTTTTTGAGGACCCTCCGTACTGTTTTCCATAGTAGCTGCACCAATTTACATTCTCACGACCAGTCATAAGCGTTCCCAAGTATGCTCTTATATGTACTAGCTTTGACATTTAGCTTAAAGAATAACTCGTGGAAATATTTAAATTTAAGGTTACCTAAAATATTTTCAGTTCAAGATTATACTGCAAAAGGCTTAAAGAAAAGAGAACACTCATTCCACTATTGAAGGAACTAATTTATTAGCCTACAAAATGGTGAGAATTTTGGAAGAATGTGCTGTCTCTCTAAAGAGGTGATAGGAAAATCAGTACTAATCCAGATAATTTACCAATGGAATTTCTCATGAACCCTTACAAAAAGTGAAAATACTATGCTTACTACCCAAACTTACAATTTAAAAATATTGGACTAGGTCGTTTCTGAAATTACACTGGGAGGCCTTCTTTTACCCTCACTTCCCTCAAAAAAGAACAGAGAAAGACACTACTTTTAAGTAGTGTGTGCTGACAATGGTCTATCTCCCTGCACTCTCCACCTGACTCTCAATCACCTATCAAGCTTTCCCCCAAAACCGTTCTACTTCCCAGGGAGCACCAACTCCAATATGGGGGGACCAATACGGTCCCACATATTACCTATTTCTGCATGTAGCATTGATCCTATGCCCCTTTAAGATAGTTCTGCATGTTGTCTGAAAGTTAACTGCAGGCCAGGTCCTTTTGCCTTTAATAGTTAGCTCTGCATTCTCTGAGGGTAGCAGTCAGCCTCACATCACTTACTGGTACTTGCTGATAACTGTGACAATGCTTTAAGAGTTTGATTAGGCTCGGGCACCTGGGTGGCTCAGTGGGTTAAGCCTCTGCCTTTGGCTCAGGTCATGATCTCAGGGTCCTGGGATTGAGTCCCACATAGGGCTCTCTGCTCGGCAGGGAGCCTGCATCCCCTTCTCCCTCTGCCTGCCTCTCTACCTACTTGTGATCTCTCTCTCTGTCAAATAAATAAATAAAATCTTTAAAAAAAAAAAAGAGTTTGATTAGGCTTAAGTTACTTTCTTTCCCTAAATTGAAATTTTTGACATCTAAATTTCAACCATAAGCTAATAAAAAGTGGATCTTTTCCAGTGACATTTTTTTCTTATTTAAATTCAATTAATTAACATATAATGTATTATTAGTTTCAGAGGTAGAGTTCAGTGATTGATTCATCAGTCTTATAAAATACCCAGTGCTCATAATATCATGTACCCTCCTTAATGTCCATCACCCAGTTACTCTATTGCCCTACCCTTCTCCCCTCCAGCAACCCTCACTTTTTTTCCTACGATAAAGAGTCTCTTATGGTTTGTCTCCCTCTCTTGATTTTGTCGTTTTATTTTTCCCTCTCTTCCCCTGCAATCCTCTTTCAGTGACAATATTTTAAATTAGGTGTTTAATAGAAAAAAAAAAAAGCTACAGGTAGGATATACTTTGCTTCACACACTCCTATTCCTCCTTCATTCAATATCTAAACATCAAGGAAATAACACACTAGTGTGTTTCATAATGTACTTATTAACTGTCTCTGAAACAAGTTGTACTAAAAACGTGCCCATCATTAAAGACCAACAAAGACTGGCTAAATCTATCAGAGCACAAACTGGCCAGGAAAGAAGCTTGCTAAACTTGTACTATTTAAAATACTTTCACTCATCAAAAATAATACATGATGGGTGCCTGAGTGGCTCAATGGGTTAAAGCCTTTGCCTTCAGCTCAGGTCACGATCTCAGGGTCCTGGGATCGAGGCCCACGTCGGGCTCCATGCTCAGCAGGGAGCCTGCCTCCTCCTCTCTCTCTGCCTGCCTCTCAGCCTACTTGTGATCTCTCTCTCTGTCTGTCAAATAAATAAATAAAAAATCTTTAAAAATAATAATAATACATGATAAAGAAGCCCAGACTAATATATATGTGATGGCACTATTAAAACAAGATTCATGAATCTTCTATTACTTCCTGCCAACACAAAGCAGACACAGCCTAATATGATCCAGGCAAGAGAAACAGGAAACACAGAACAATGTATGGAAAAAAGGGGAGGAGGGGGGAGGCTAGGTTTAAATCACCTTCTATCATATGGAAAAAAATCAGAACTTAGGACATGTCTAGTTTTATGGAAATAAGTACGAGAATGCCAATTCAGGGAAAGTTTGTCAGCTGCCAAAGAAAACAGAATAACCTTTTGCTTACAAAGAGACTGATTAAAATTCATGTTCCTTCTTGCATTCAAGCTTTCCACATGAGCTGAATACAGAGGAAAATAAATGAACTACATCAAGATTCACAATTACTATGAAAAATAAACAAATTCAGAAAGCTAAACAGTATTTTCCTTTAATAGTCCAAATTCAAATTCAACTTCGAAGAAAGATAAGAAATCCCTATCGGAACCTCCCTATCTGCTAGAGATTAACCTCAAAGTTCTTATGTTCTTTTACTTTACTTCTACTTAAGAAAATTCCCTACCCACTGGCTCTGGAAATAAGAAAAAGACAAGTCAAAAGAGAGACAGACAACATGGCTTCCTACAGGAGCTGTTACCAAGCACTTAGGACAATGAAACCTACACAGCATCAACAGGATGTAGACACTGCTTCATTTGCGGCAGTCATGTATTTTTAAAGATTCAAATTAACTTAACAAATCCTGGATGCTTTCTAGAAGCCAATCATCGTACTTCTCCTCAGGATGCAAAGGAGAACTCCCCTCCCTAGTCTATTCCTGTTCAGCCGGCTCTGTCTCCCATGGCATTTAGAGCAAAGGATCTGTTGGAATTCACTGCCATGAAACAGGACGGCTAGCTAATCAAAGAAACACATATCCCTAATCTTGCCCTGACATGCATGCTTCTATCAATGACCACGAACTTGCCCCACAGTAACCAGGGTCCATGTGACATTACAAAACAAATTTCTACAAAGGGTCATCAGTTATTGGCAAAATTATCACCAGAAAAGAAGTCCTGAAACAGAATGCTGATACGTTATCTGGAACTATAATTCTGATTTCTCTCATTTACTTCATCAAGTAGGAAAAACAAAAATAAAACAAAAAACCTAAATGATAGCACCACTGAGCATATCTCACTAAGAGGACTCATACAGTACCAAATAAAGATATTCTATGTATATTTTAAAACAAAACAAAAATATCACTCTATGTCTGTGTGTGTGTGTGTGTGTGTGTGTGTTTAAATAATGATAATGCAAAAATCTGAAGTAAAACAAAAACCTTTTTGAGGGGGTGGGGTTTGCCAGGAATCCATTTAAATGGAAAGGGTGGGAATTTTTCCAAATACCTTATCAGGCCACCACTGCAAATCTTCGCCTAGAGATACTGGACTTTGAACGGGTGTATTCTTCTTATCCAAGTTTGGCTCTCCTTCCTTGCTGGTGGAGCCCCTTTCATTATCAAATGAGGCTCCATCAAGCCACCTTCGTTCACGTAAACGTAAAACGGATTCACGTTCACGCAACAGCTCAGAGTCTCTCTCTAAGGGAAGAAGGAGAACTGGTATGCAATTGGGTCACACCAGTGGGATAAAAGTAAGCCACTCTCTAGTAAAGACCCTTCAGGATGCAACTAACAGCAGTTTATCTACTCACAAAAATTTAATGTAAATGTATATCTAATAAGCCTGACATGCAACATTCAAAACATTAACTCTTTCTCAAGTGAAGGTATGAAAATTATAAACTAGTATTTTTACGAACTATGTAGAGGCAGAACTTTTTGAATTCCAACTACATGGTTTTAGAGCAGAATTACTTTATTTTAAAATGGATTTTTAAAATGGAGTTTAAAATTTTTGGCTTCCATTAAAAATGCTTACTTTATTAGAATATGTGCATAAATTAGAATTTCAACATATGAGATACATAGGTAAACCAAAAAAGAGTATTTGTTAGAATGTCTTCAGTTATTAAAAAACAAAAACAAAAACAAAACCCTACACATACAGGGGGAAAACGTGAAAAGGCTAAAATACAAATCCATTAACATTAACTATAAACATTTTTATAATTCAAGCTCTTGTTTAGAGTAAATTTTACAGGCTGGATCTTCATGATCAGTCTCATTTACACATTTCTGAGAACCAGACAAGCTTCTTTTTACTTTTAATAATCTTTACAGAAAGATTTCCTTACAAAAAAAGAAAGAAAGAAAGATTTCCTTACAAAGATGCTTCCCCTGCAATTGGCCTACAAACTCTCTGAAACCAGTTTTGTTTTGGGTTTGGTTTTGGTTTTGTTTTTTTTGTTTGTTTGCTCATACATTATTTTTTTAAGTAGGTAATCAAAATATACTTTCCAGGACTTGGATAAGAAGGACTAGAAACCATAATATTAAATTGAACCATATGAAATTGCCACTGGTACAGGTCAAAAATGGTCAAGTACCAGCAATTTCATATGGTTCAGATAAAAAATAATGCCCTACAAAAAATGACCCACGAAAAAGCAAAAGGGAGAAATTTAGAAGGAGTTATTGAGCTCAATAATGAATATTTGAAAATGCAATACTTGATATATTTAAGGCAATCAAGTGTGGATTTATTTAAAAATTTTTAAAGCTATTACATAATAGGTTTAATATATTGAAAGATAGTCAGAGATTTGTTATTTTTAAACTTTGTTTTTAAGTACTAGATATTTGCAGCAAGGTCCTAATATAACATGGCATCTTTTCAGTTTACTAATGATCAATAAATATATAACTGCTTCTTGTATGTTATTTGAATCAAGTAGTTTTACATTCTGGCAAGTAAATATATTGACTTAGTAAGGTTAAAATGCAAGCTAAATCAATACCAACATACACAGAGAAAGTCTTACATTTGTATGATTTAAAAATCTTCTAACCTCTACTATGTACTTATACCTCTGAAGGATTTCAAACTTTTGAAAATAACATTTTAATAAGATAATTATTTCCATATATTTATTTTTGACCAATGCCATTCTATTAAATTTTCTTATATTTCACTCTTTCAGCTAACCAAGATTTAAAGTGAACAGAATAATCACCTTATTTTCATCAAATAAACTAAAGAGACTTGTTTTCTGAATGCTGCATGTCACCGTAAAGTAGAATTCTGCTTTTAGTTCAGAATCCATATTCCTAATTAAAAATATAGGTAGGTAAGTCATAACCCTTAATAAGTATTCCACAATGTTGATAAGATCATCTCTAAAGTAAAGTACTATTTGTGGCTCTTCAAAATCAAAAATAACTAGCTTAATACCAAAGCATTCAAAACAATAAGTAGTAATTTATTATATAATTACTGTAATATTAGAAGTTCAAACACAGTGAATTCTACCACTATCTCTCCATACAGCCAGCCAATGATCACAAAGAAATAAAGGCAAAATTACCTCGAGATGAGCCTAGCCTGGAAAGTGATGAACGACGAAAAGAAGGGTAACCAAAATAGCTAATGTCCTCAGAAAACATGGCATCCGCATCAATAATGACACTTGGGTGGGCAGAATGAATGTCAGCATCAAGAAGAGACATAAGATCCTCTATAAACAGAAACAAATATAAATAAAGCAGACACAGAAAATATCTGTAGACCACTGAAAGGTCTCTGAAAATTAAATCAGATAAAAATGAGATGCTAGGGCGCCTGGGTGGCTCAGTGGGTTAAAGCCGCTGCCTTCGGCTCAGGTCATGATCCCAGGGTCCTGGGATCGAGGCCCACATAGGGCTCTCTGCTCAGCAGGGAGCCTGCTTCCTCCTCTCTCCTCTCTCTCTGCCTGCCTCTCTGCCTACTTGTAATCTCTCTCTCTGTGTCAAATGAATAAATAAAATCTTAAAAAAAAAAAATGAGATGCTAACTACTGATATACCCTGAGAAAGAAAAGTAGTAACTACCTAGGAAATAAAGTTAACGTTATTAACAAAGATTTTAAGGAGCATGAAATGCATGATTGCCACTTGGGCTACCTACTAAATAATCACAAGAAAAAAAAGCTATTTAATATATTTGTAATATCACAGAGATAATTCAGTCAAAATCTAAATGGAGTTTTTACATATTCAGTAATAAGGGCATCAAAAAACAACATTCTAGAGTCATCTGTCAGCCAGCGATAAAGACAGGCACATACAACCACGTCTTTACTGGAACCAAACACAAGTCTACTGAGCAAAAACATTTCCCATTTTCCCAATACTTAAAAGTATTTTACCATCAAATTAAACACCCCAGTGAGAAATATCTACCACTTTGGGGAAAACCATCAGAAAATCCATTGTACTTTAAAATTCCATTCCCTAGTCAAAAAAGTCTCTCCCCCCAGAGATGAGAAAACCATGACGGTGATCCACCAACCTCCAGGCAAATAAGATTCACTGGCTGTATCATCCCCATCATCTCCATCTTCATCATCCCGGCTAAGTAAATTATTTACAGCAAGGTTTACATCAAGATTTGTTCGTTGAAGTTCCCGAATAATGACACTTCTGGATTTGCCTTGTAAGACAACTTGGGCCTGAAATTAAAAATAAAGAAGAGTGCTATGCTAATTCTTTTTTGCTTACACTTTTATCACAATCAGCCTCCTAGGCGCAACTACGGAAAAGCAGTACTTCACAATCCACGCTGTGAGTCAGGACAACAGCCCAGGATATTCAGTTAAATCTTGTCTTATTCTGTTGCCTTATGTGAAGTGTTCTACAAGATCTATACCTGTGAAATCAGCTCCTCTGGAATGACGGACGCAGGAATAACCGGCTGGGGCTGACTGCCCAGAAGTCCAGATCCTCGATCCCGTCCAGTCCGAATAACTCGGGTCTGTCGGCGGGAATCTCGAGCTCCAGCTGATGACCTACCAGAGGACCCTCCTCCACTTCCACCTACTCCAGAACTCCACCGACTTCTAAATAATACAGAATTTAGACAATCAGCATTTTAAACAAGCACTCGGAAAAGTTCACCTTGTGTCTCACAGTCATTAAGTGAAGACAAAGCTATTTGTCTAACTGACATCTATTTTAGTCTTTTAATAGAACAAGGTAATAAAACTGAGCCTTATAATAAAACTGATTCAATTTTTTAAATGCTTACAAGTAAATTCACTCTTTTTAGAAAGGTATGTATCACACTTTTGCATCTTTCGAAATCATATTTTGAAGCTCCACATACCAAGTATTCCTGGTCACAATCCTAGAATGAGTTATAGGACACACCTTGCCTCTACATGAAAGACTCATCTGACGTAACTATCAACAATGTGTTACAAAAAAAGTGTAATTCACAGTTTAGGATTCAAACTGCTTTGCATGGAATGAAGCATTCATTTGCCAGTGTATCTGTCCATTAATATTTAGTACTATTAACTACCTTGACCAAAAAGAAGCTACTCTTTAGAATAATTATTAATTTTTTCTTAAGTATGAGAAAACTTAGAAAGGGCATGACATTTCCATCTTCACTTTCTGTCCCCAACTAAGCATTAAGGACCTTCAGAATCAACTAAGTTAGATAACCATAAACAACTGCTTTTCTGCATTCAATTGGATCTTAAAGAAAATGTTCCCCGAGGGGCACCTGAGTGGCTCAGTCAGTTAAGCGGCTGCCTTCAGCTCAGGTCATGATCCCAGAGTCCTGGGATCCAGCCACGCATCGGGCTCCCTGCTCAGTGGAGAGCCTGCTTCTCCCTCTCCCTCTGCCTGCCACTCTGCCTACTTGTGCTCTATCTCTCTGTCGAATAAATAAATAAAATCTTTAAAAAAAAAAAAAGTTCCCTGGAATCACATCAACCTTTGAAATCATGACAGTGCCGGTCTCTTTTATTTAAAAAAAATTTCTGAATATAGTTGATGCCTCTTTAAAATGAATCTAATACTTAGAGATCATTCAATCTAGAGAAAGCTACTCTATTCTCAACTACTCTTCATTGTACTCACCTAAGACTGAAACCTTCAACCTCCCATTGCAAACAGATTTATATCTGATTTTCCAAGCCATTTTTCCCCTTAAAATGTTTGACTATATTCACCATAACAATTTTCAAATTAATATACAACTACTTGATCTCTTATCACTTAACTGGAAAGCCCAATCTTTGTCTAAACAAAATCAAAACAAAACAAAACATTTAAAATAGTTTCCACAGTAAAATGGAAAAAAAAAATCTCCAGAAAACCTGGTGTAACCCTTTTTGATGGCTTTTTACCCTCTCTGATGTATTCTATCAACTGTTTCTGTGTATCTGTAACTACAGCCTAAGAACCGCCCAAGATAATTTTAGAGAAAAACAACATTTTGCATTCTCAGGGCTACAGTATGAACCATCATTTCATCTTGGCTGTGTACCAGATTTCATAAATGTAATGGTAATTAACCATTCACAGACCAAAAGAAAAACAAAGGAGCATTAAAAGTATATTCCATTAACAAAAAGGAAATTAAGAAAACAATTCCATTTACAATAGCATCAAAAAAACAAAAAACAAAAAAACAAACTTATGGATACACCTAACCAAGGAGGTGAAACTTGTATACTGAAAGCTACCAAACACAGCTAAGAAAATTTAAAGAAGGCACAAATAAAAAGAAACAAATCTCATGTTCGTGAGTTGGAAGACTTAATATTGTTAAGATGTCCATATTACTCAAAGCAACAGATTCATCACAATCCCTATCAAAATCCCAATGGCATTTTTTTACAAAAATAGAAAAATTCATCCTAAAATTCACGTGGAGGCTTGAGAAACCCTCAAGTGCCAACATAATTTTGAAAAAGAAGAAAACCAAAATTCTGGAGAATTCAAACTTTGTGATTTTAAAACATTATTACAGAACTACTGGCATAAAGACAAATAAACCAATGGAAAAGAATAGAGAGCCTAGAAATAAAATCTTGCATGTACAGTCAAATGATCTTTGACAAGGATGCCAAAACCACTCAGAACAGTGTCTTCAACAAATGACGCTGGGAAAATTAGTTATCTCTATGCAAAAAAATAAGACTGGCCCCTTATGTTACACCACGTGCAACAAAATTCCTAGAAGAAAACATAGGGGAAAAGCTTCATCTTAGACCTGGCAGAGATCTTAAGATATGATACCAAAAGCACAAGCACTAAAAGTAAAAACAGATAAAATGAACTATATCAAACCTAAAAGCTTTGTGCCTCAAAGGACATAATTAACAGAGTGAAAAGGCAACCTACAAAATGGGAGAAAATATCTGCAAATCATATATCTGATAATGGGTTAATATCCAGAATATATAAAGAGCTCCTACATTCAACAACAAAAAATAACTCAGTTAAAAACTGGGTAAAGGATGTGAATACACATTTCTCCAAAGATGATACACAAATGGCCAGCAAGCATATGAAAAGATGTTCCATATCACTAATCATCAGAACCAAGTTAAGATATCCCCTTACACCCATTAGAATGGACATTACTGAAACAAACAACAAACAAAAAAACAAAACAAAACAAGAAAATTACAAGTGTTAGCAGCAAGGACGTGTAGAAATTGGAACACTCACACACTGTTGGTGGGAATGTAAAATGGTGCAATGCTATGGAAAACAGTATGGAGGTTCATCAAAAATTAAAAATATAACTATCATATGACCCAGGCAAGCCCACTTCTGGATATTTACACAAAAGGGAAAACAGTCTCAAGAGATATCCACATACCCACATTCACAGCAACATTATTCACAGTAGCCAAGAGATGGAAGCAACCAAATGTCCATCAAAGGATGAATGAATAAAGAAACTGTGGTACTGGTAATATACATACACTGGAATATTATTCAGTCTTAAAATGAAAATCCTGTCACAGCCTACAACATGTATGAACCTATTATGCTAGTGAAAGAAGCCAGTCACAAAAAGAGAAAAACCATGTGATTCTAGTTATATAAGACATCTAAAGTAGTCAAATTCATAGACACAGGAAGTAGAATGGCAGTTGCCAGGGGCTAAGGAGAGGGGATAAATGGGATAAAATGGGGTATAATGTCTGTTTTGCAAAATGAAAACGTTCTGGAGATCTGTTTCACAACAACATGAATATACTTTTTTTTTAACATGAATATACTTAATATTATGGAACTGTACACTTAAAAAATGGCTAAGACGTAGATTTTTTTATGTGATTTAAAAAATTAAGTCATGCGTAATCAAAAGAAAGCAATATTCTAGAAAATATATATTTTCTTTTCAAGTTATATGAATTGTAACAATTACTCAATTGAAAATAATAAAGGATGAATGAAACATGAACAGGTATTCAAATCAAATATTAAATCAGCATTTCTACTTCATGGTTTCCTATTAAGGTATCAAAGTCTTTCAGGTAGAACAACTTTTGAAATTTTTAAATATTCAAAGCTAAATATATTATTTCAATTTGAAAACAGGGAGAACCATATTCTAGAAGTCTTAATAATATATAATTAGGGTGACAATATGTCCCAGTTTGCTTAAGATATTGCCTGTTTAAGCCTACTATCTGAGCCTAATTATTAATTTCACTCCAAAATGTCCTAGTTTATGACTTATTTCCACCAAGGAATGCACACCATTTCTCCCCCAAGCAAATAATGCTAGCAACCTGATCAGATATACTATCCAAATACACAGCTACTCCTGGGAAGACCTCACAGGTATCATAAATCAAATCTCCATGAGGGGTTCATAGGTTACATAAATAAGTGACATTAAGGTAACAGGGAAGAGTGGAGAGTATCAGCCTATCTAAAATACCCAAATTCACTGCTGGATTCTTCCATCAAAACACCAATGGCTGCCAATTTGCAATCTCTGCTATACAAACCCTCAAGAGGTTAGCTGAAACATATCAAAATATCTCTGGTTTGCCCATTAACTTGACTGTTACCAAGGAGCATACCACGTTTTCCCACTTATACCCACTGTGCAGAGTGCTTCTTCTACCACAATCCAAACAACCTACCAGTCTCCCTACTTCAACTGCTCCTCAACATTTCTTCCCCTAATCAACTTGCCATCTAGAGAGAATAAGATCGTGAACCAAGCATACACTAATAGAGATTTAGTAGTGGTCAAAAAATATAGTATGGTAATTAGTGATTCTTTTAATTTATAATTTTAGTGAGTGATGTAAGTTTTAATATTAAACTCAAAAGTACTAGGAAAACCAGTTTCTACTACCTATACTTTGCTTATCAAATTAATCCTACAATTTTGATCCTATTACACAGTACTCAAGGTAACAGAATGACTCAAAATCAACTGAGGAAATCACACCATAGGAATTAATCTCCAGCTTGCAAACTTAAAGCCCATGGACCAAGTCTTGTCCATAAACCCAGTTGGTTGGCTTAAAACACACACACACACACACACACACACACACACACACACACACACACCATCATCATCATCATTATTATCATCAAAAATAAGGCCAAGTCTAAAAAACTATCACATTCAAGAGGAGCCTCAAGAGATGACTAAATGTAATGTCATATCCTGGATGAGATCCTGGAACAGAAAAAAGACAAGAGGAGAAAACTAGGAAATATGAATAACTTTCAGCCTTTGGTGAATAATAATGTATCAATATACATTAACTATAAGAAATTTACCATACCAATGTTGGATATTAATAATAGTAGAAATTGGGTGCAGGATATATGAAAACTCTCAGTACTATCTTTGTATTTTTCTGTCAATCTAAAATCATTTTAAAATAAAAAGTTTATTTAAAAGAACATATACACACATAGACGTGCACACACACTATATATATGATAGGTGTATGACCTATGTGTATATTTATTTCCATGAAAATATTAATTAGTTCCAACATTTAAGTCAAGATATTCACATAAAGATCCAGAATTACAGCTTTTTTGGGACCAAAGAAAGGGGTGGGTTGAGGGGCACCTGGATGGTTCAGTCAGTAGGGCATGTGACCCTCGATCTCAGGGTTGTGAGTTCAAGCCCCACACTGGGCATAGAGCTTATGAAAAAAAAAAAAGGTGGAGGTGAGGTGAGGCATGGAAGCTTGCATTTAGCAACAATGGCTCTGTATTCTTCTATGGTAATAAGCTCACGAGCTGCCTCGTTTAAAAAGAGGCATCCACTTAGTTTGTCACAGCTCTACTACCTACTACCTTACCCACCTAGACAGCTTCAACTATTGACAATTACAGTGACCTGCTTGGCTTGTACACTCCAAATCCAGTGCTAATTATTAGCTCAGAGGAGACTCCAAAGGAAATATGGTAGCTCAAATGGATGAAAAGCAGCTTACACCTATCATCTATTATATCCAGTGACAACAAACAGAATAAAGAGACTTCAGATACTAACATCTCCATTTTAAATTTACTATTGAACACAATTAACTCTCTTCCACAAGGAAATCTGGTGTTCTTACCCTTAACCTGGTCTGAAATGAGTTTAACAAAAATACCTAGGAGATTTTTGAAATATCTTATAGGATAAATCTGAGTAATTATGAAAGGAAGGAAACAGGAGCAACTAGAAATCTTTAGCACAAATACCTACTGATAGTGAAAAGGCCAAAGGGAAAAATATTAAAGGTCCCATAAATTTTGTCTGCTATGCATTCCTAAGAACGATCAGTCAAAATAAATGATTATCAATTATCTATGCCAATGGGAAAGAGATACCAATGACCCCAAAATCTTTCAAATGCAACTCTCAAATACAGAGACCATTCACTCCCTAATTCAAACCCAGAGGGAGCAAGCCTGGACTCTGAAGGAAGGGGATGGGGACTACGGTCCACAGGAATGGGCTTTTTCATATTTGCACTTGATAAATTTGTGGATGAGAATCCCTTCTGGGGTCTCAAGATCATTCTGTCCTAGATTCTCTACTACATGCTATAAACTGCAAACTTCTTTAAAGTTAATTGTAATCAACACAGAAATAGCAATGAACACCCACTATGCAACTCACAGGAGAAAAAAAAAATATCATATAGAAAAATAATTTTGACTCCATAAAATTTCTTAATTTACAAAATAACCTGATCACAATTTCACCATTAACAAGCTGAGAATTTTTATAGAGGCCAAGAGAAACAATCAGCCCTCAAGTGCTTACACTTTGAGGACATGTGCAAGACCAAATAAAGGTAAACAAACGACTGGCAATGACTTAGCAGACACTGTGACATTTGTGACATTTCTCATACTGCAACTCATGAATCAAATGCCAAAGAAAGCTCACGCTGAGTTTGTTCCGGGGCATGTGTGTGGATAAGAGAGGGAGGGACAGAAAAAAGGGGGCACAAAGGCAGTGTAGGCAAGGATGCGTAAGCGGAACTCAAAAATTGCTTCTCTCTGCATTTTAAAGTCTTAAGATTAGTCCTAATCTTCTCTGGAGTACACCTACAGAGGCTTTATTCAAGATCAAATGTACTACAGTTTATTATTATATGTTACATATTTTATTACCAAAATCATAAAATTCCATTGCTCTATTTGTCATTCTATTATAATTACTTATATCACGTTCTATTTATAAAGAGAACTTAAATCTAAGACAATCTGAGCAACATAATAAATAGTAATGAATTATAAACTATAGAATAATATATCCATGAGGCCATAAGGATATAAATAACTGAAGAGAAACAGAATAAACAAGAAATAAATGGACACAGAGGAAAAATTCTTCCTTACACTTGAATTCCAATTAATAAGTGTAAAAGGAATGACAGAAATTTTTAAAAATAACTATTTGGCCACCACCACAGAAATACTTAAGGCAAAAAATCATCAATGGATGCTAAAATCAAGCATAAAAATAAAATACTTACATAGTCAAAGAATCTCCCCCACAGAATACGTACTAATCACAAGGGAGGAAAATAGTAACTTTATAGTTTAGAATCCTGGCAAACACCACCTTAGCTAACTAATCAGGGTAATCTCATCACTAGGTTAAGATGTATCAACATCACGGGCCTCCTAGTACATGCACTGAGAAGGGAACACCACCACTTCTGCGGTATTCTTGACAAAAATGCATCACCTGCAATCTCAATCAAAATCCTAGCAAATTATTCTGTGTATACCAACAAACTGATTCTAAAAGTTTATATGGAGGGGCGCCTGGGTGGCTCAGTCATTAAGCGTCTGCTTTCAGCTCAGGTCATGATCCCAGGGTCTTGGGATCGAACCCCACATGGGGCTCCCTGCTCAGCGGGAAGCCCACTTCTTCCTCTCCCTCTGCCTTGTGTGTACTCCCCTTGCTTATGTGTGTGTGCATGCACTCTTTCTCTATCAAATAAATAAATAAATAAAATTAAGAAAGAAAGAAAGAAAGAAAGAAAGAAAGAAAGAAAGAAAGAAAGAAAGAAAGAAAGAAAGGAGGGAAGAAAGGAGGGAAGAAAGGAGGGAAGAAAGAAAGAAAAAGAGAAAGAAAAGAAAAGAAAAGAAAAGAAAAGAAAGAAAGGAGGGAGGGAGGGAGGGAGAGAAAGAAAGGAAAAAAGAAAAGAAGGGCGCCTGGGTGGCTCAGTGGGTTAAGCCTCTGCCTTCGGCTCAGGTCATGATCCCAGGGCTGTGGGATCGAGCCCCACTTCGGGCTCTCTGCCCAGTGGGGAGCCTGTTTTGCCCTCTCTTTCTGCCTGCCTCTCTGCCTACTTGTGATCTCTGTCAAATAAATAAATAAAATCTTAAAAAGAAAAAAAAGAATTGATAAAAAAATGGGCCAGAGACCTTAACAGACACCTATCTGTGTATCTTCTCTGGTATTCACCAGAGAAGATATACAGATAGCAAGAAGCATACAGAAAGACGTTCCACACATCATAAATCACTAGGGATATGCAACCTAAAACAAAGAGATACCACTACATGCCTATTAGAATGGCCAAAATCTAGAACAGTGACAACACCAATTTTGCTGGTGAGCATGTGCAACAATAAGAACTTTCACTCACTGCTGGTGGGAAAACAAAATGGTACAGCCACTTGGGAAAACAGTAGCCAGTTTCTCACAAAACGAAACATATGCCTAACATATGTTCCAGCAATTGTGTTCCTTGGTATTGGAGTTGAAAATTTATATCCACAAAAAAACCTGCACACAATTTTTATTCATAATTGCCAAAACTTGGAAGGAACCAAGATGTCCTTCAGTAGGTGAACGTGTAAGTAACCTGTAGTATATCTAAACATGATTCCAACTATACAACATTCCAGAAAAGACAAAACTATGGAGACACTAACAACATAAGTCATTGCCAGGGGTTAGAGGGGAGACAGGGGTAAACAGGCAGAGTGCAGATGATTTTCAAGAAAATGAAACTACTCTGGTTTGATACTATAATGGAGGATAGATGTCATTATACATTTGTATACAGAATGTACAACATCTAGGGTGAACCCGAATGGGAACCATGGACTCTGGGTGATAATGATGTATCAATGCAGTTTCATCAGTTTTAACAAATGGACTGCTCGAGCAGGAGATGTTGATAATACGAGACTATACATGTGTAGAAACGGAGAATACGGGAAATCTCTGTATCTTTCTCCCACTTTTGCTGTGACAACCACTCTAAAAAAGAAGACTTAAAAAGAAAGAAAAAGAAAAAAGAAAATGCATCACCTGGGTTTAATCATGAGGAAATAGACAAATTCAAACATTCTACAAAATAATCAGACATTTTTCAAACTCATTAAGCTCCAGAAAGTAAGGAGATTGAGAAACCGTCCCAGATTAGAGGAAACTACAGAAGCATGACAACCAAATGCAATATGGGATCCTGGATTGACTCCTGGACCAGAGAAAAGGCTGTTAGTGGGACAGTAAGTGGAATGTGAATAAACTCTGTAGATTAAGCACTGATCACTGTTCATTTCCTGATTTTGATCATTATACTATGGTTATGTAAAATGTTAGCATTTGAGGACAACTTTTTAAAAGTCAAATTATTTCAGTGACGTACTTTAAGAACAACAAAAGGAAATAAAATTATTTCAAAATAGAAATTTTAATTTAAAAATAAATGCAGAATACAAATTAGTTAACAAATGCCACTACATAAACGGATAAAATAAAAGAGAGATCAGCAAACCTTTTCTGTAAACAGCAGACAAGTAAAGTTTATTTAGGCTTTGTGGGCTAAAGCCTTCGTCGAGACTACTCATCTCTGCCATCTTAGCACAAAGCAGCCACAGACAGTAAAAGTATCAAGCATGCCTGTGTTTTAATAAAATCAAGAGGGAATGAATGGATTTAGCCCACAGGCTGCAGTTTGCAGAAATTACACAAATTATTTAAAGAAGATGTAGTTTGACATTGTATAACACATAACAGTTATTCTTTCTTAAGTAAATATAATCAAACTTTTTCGAGGTTTATTAAATGAAATGACAGTTTCATTTGTTATTACATATCATTTTCGGAATTCTTTATCATGTACTGCTATTATGTTAGTTGTGTACACAGGACCATTAAAAGGAGATACTTAATATTTTACTAAAGACCAGAGCTATGTTTCCTATTAATAGTTCTAGCACAGAATGAGCTAAATAAAGGATGCACTCCACTAAATGACCTTCCTCTGACCTCAAAATAAACTTAGTTCAGCATAAAAACAAAAAGGCAAAGAAACAATGGGCATTTGGGGTTCTCAATTTTCAAATCTAACTTTACCTAGAAATTCAGTGTCAAATATTTTTAGATGTTTAAAAATGTTTAAAACCTTCCTCCTTCTCTTACCATATTTTGAAACTATTTAAATTGCTTCTAGTTATATTTCTCTGAGCAGCCTTTGAACACATTTGCTGACATGACTGATTTGGCATTACCTAATCATTTACCAGGTAATTTCAGAAAATTCAAGAATCAAGGTATAAATGAGTAAAATCATCTGACTTAGAATTTGTGTTTTATTTAATTTAAACTTTAGATAAAAGTAAAGAGTTGATTATCTAGTTTAAGAGGTATAGATGTTATAAATAATTTAAAAGTAAAAAGAAGGTACAAACTCCCAGTTATAAAATAAGTAATGAGGATATAATGTACAACATGGTGACTACAGTGAATAATACTGTATTTCATATTTGAAAGTTGCTAAAAGAGTAGATTTTAAAAATCCTCATCACAAGAAAAAGAAATTAAATTGTAACTATGTACGGTGATGAAGGGGTGTCTGGATGGCTCAGTCAGTTAAGTGTCTGCCTTCGGCTCCGGTCCTGAACCCAGGGTCCTAGAATCTGAGCCCCGGCATTCGGCATTCACTCCCTGCTCGGTAGGGAGCCTGCTTCTCTTTCTCCCTCTGCCTACCACTCTGCCTACTTGTGCTCTCTCTGTCAAATAAATAAAAATCTTAAAAACAAAACAAAACAAAAAACTATGTATGAGGATAGATGTTAACTAGACTTACTGTGGTCATTTCACAATGCATAAATATCAAATCATTATGCTGTACATCTGAAACTAACAGAATGTTGTATGTCAACTGTTACCTTGATAAAAAAAATAAAAAGAACTTGAGGCGCCTGGGTTGAGCACTGGACTTGTGGTTTTGGCTCAGGTCATGATCTCAGAGTCCTAGGATTGGGCCCCACATCGGGCTCCCTGCTTAGTGGAGGGAATCTGCTTTTCTCTCCCTTTCTCTGTATCCCCCATTTGCACTCTCTCTAGAAATAAATCTTTAAAAATAAAAATAACTTAATTAAAGGCTGTCAGGTTAGTTACATGACTTTCAAATCTCACTAAATTAATTCAAAAAGAACTACCAGATTTGGAACCTTGAAAGAAACGTTAGATTTTTTACCCAAGAATTAGTACAAGTAAGACCAAAGTCGGCACCACTGAAAAACTGAAATAACCTAAGTGACATGGTAAGTGATATAATAAATACATCTCGACATTCGACACTTTGAAAAGGTCAAGAGCCTAGGTTCACTGTGACTCGCCTGCATGGGTTATTTTTATCCCGGTGCCTCACCGTGAGCAACAAGAGCACCTGCCCAGAGTTCAGGGGTCTCCTCCCGTCACCGCGGCTAGTGCAGGAGGCCCTGTCTCGGAGGGAGAGCACTCAGAGAGCCGGCCCAGCCCAGTGGAGGCCATCAGCTGGCCACAACTTACCCCAGGGTGTTGCCTGCCAGCCTGCCCAGAGTCTCAGAACCTGAGAGAAACCATGGGGAGTCACTTGTCCTCCCGGGCCTGGATGTCCTCCCTGCCCCCGAGTTGCTGTTCAACTTTGACCTGGGAAAAAAACAGGAGGTACAACAGTCACAGAACAGTCCCAAACTCGCTAGGCACAAGCCTGGGCCTCCTGGCCTCACTACTCTGGGAGTGACGTGGTGAAAGAGCAGCCTCGCTCTTTCTCCGACCGCTCCTGGAACGGGTCCTTCCCGACAAAGGGCAAGCCTAACCGCTTACAGCCTCCTAGCAACCCAGCACCGCTCCTGGCTCAAAGTGAGGGCGTGGTTTCACCGCGAATGAATTACACCTTAGATTTTTTCGAGTAATCACGCTTTCCTTAGAGGCAGGCAACTGAAATTCATCACACATTATCTAGCAATGCTTTTTATATGTAATCATTTATAAAGACCACAATTTTAAAGACCCCTGTCAATTTCAAACTGTGTTACCTAAACTGGAAATATTAAAAAGGAAAAAAACGAGGTGCCTGGCTGGCTCAGTCGGTAGAGCATGCAACTCAGTCTGGGAGGCTGTGAGTTCGAGATCCACGTTGAGTATATATATTACTTTAAAAAGGGCTGGGAAGGGGGCCTGGCTGGCTCAGTTGGTAGACCCTATGACTCGATCTCAGGGTGTGAGTTCAAGCCACACACTGGGAATAAAGAGTACTTAAAAATTAAACCTTGCGGGGGGGGGGGATCTAAAGAGTCATTTCAGTCAAAGAACAGATCTGACTTGGGACCTACCACATAAATATATCATTCCTGAGATAACCAACTCCTATTAAGTGACTGACTTCTCTGCTATTTTCAATACTAATATTTTAGCTGTAAATCACTGCTTGCAGAAAAATTAAAATCAAACTATGAGATAACCATTTCACTATTTTAAATGCCTCATTTTCTACAATGCTTTCTTTTAAATTTGAAGGCTATCAAAATCAAAGCACATTAATACCTGTGAAGAGCTAAATACTTATTAAACAGAACAGACATTAATGTCTTACCCATCGTTATTATCAGGTTTGCCCAATTCCAATCTGTCTGGCTGTACTGAGAAACCGATCCTGCAAACTCTACCATCCTAAAAGTCAAGAAAATAGAAGAAATCACCAAAGTAAGAATGTGTGTTAAAATACGAATTTATTCAATAAACAGATTATGTCCTCATCACTGTCAATTCAGAAGACAACAAGTAAGTTCCTTTTCAGAAGGTACTCACACCTGACGTGGGGAAGTATGCTTTATATTACATTATCAGGATACCAGGATAAATAATTTAAAGTAACTCTAACAGAATTCAGAGTAAGGAAATGACTGGGTAGCAGGAACTTCTCCACTACTATGGTTTTAAGCTGTAGTAAATCACTTAAGCTTTCTCTGAGCTAGAAAATGTACACAATAAGGAAATGGAACTGGGTGATCTCTGAAATAACTCTTGCAAGAAACTTCTATTTTGCCGGGTTAAGAAGGAAGATATATGAT
The DNA here is from genome assembly GCA_002007465.1 of Ailurus styani. NCBI lineage: Eukaryota > Metazoa > Chordata > Mammalia > Carnivora > Ailuridae > Ailurus > Ailurus styani. The sequence continues at coordinate 1,473,887 of LNAC01000064.1, read as the reverse complement.
AATGCACGACTGTATTTTAATTTAAGTCCCTTTTCATTTCTATATCTTACAGTAAAAAATTTACCTCAAGAAGAAAGGCAGCATGATTTGGTCCTACCACACACTGTTTGATAGTAGCCTGTTCCAATACATTCAAAGGGGGGTGGCTACGGAATAAAAAAAGTCAAACAAAATTATTTTTTTAAATGGCAAAGACATTCTAGGGTTGGTATGTTTGTTTTTATCTGATTAACCAAAGGAAAAAAATAGCTGGCAAAACCTGTTTTTAAAAATTAATATTTATATATTACAATAAGCAATAATTGAAAAATAATAATTATGATATCCTTATAGTTATTTTATGTCCTTGGTATGCTAGATTTTTAAAAAATCAGTATGACTGGAACCTATTATTCAAATGAACCCAACTCATAAAAAGTTGATAGATTAAAATACTCCTGGTAGCTTCTGCCTAATGAGTTATTTTTCCTACAAAACAAAAAATGCTCTTTTCAGAAAATTTAAAATACCTTAAAACTCTTACCTGTTTAAATTGTATTTGTTCAGTTTTTCTGAAACCTCCCGTAACCTTTAAAAACAAAATGAAATATGAATAAACCATATGCACAAATTCTTTTTAAACAAAACAGTTCTGATAGGTATACTTAGATCATTATTTGGTGATTTCTAATGATAGCATACAAAAAATCTGCTATGGTAAGAATGTTTTTTATATTATCTTTGATTTTTGTCCCAAATAATATTCCTGGGTTAACTCTACAATTCCCTTCCCTCACCACCCCATTAAGCAACTCTGATAATATTTAACCCATTTTACAGATGAGGGAACTGAGGCTCCTAGTATTTATAATACACAAAATGGCAACAGAGCTGGTACTTGAACCAACGCCAGTGGAAGCCAATTTTTAAACACTGTGCTATATATGCCAACAGAGATCCTTAAATGTACACGTGTATCATAAAATGAAGATATTGGGGTAGCATAAATCTATTAAGAATTTAACATAATGGGGCAGAAAAAGGCTAAAAGCCTATTTGACTTAAGACACAGTCTCAAGTTCCTGAAGGGCCTTCTGATACAAAACTACAAATTAAGACCTCTAGGTCCCTATCAATAAAACAAGGATAACACCTCCCCCATTTCGAAAACAGTATTAAACATGCTTCAAAAATCTCAAAGGGCTGCAAAACTAAAAGATATTAACCCATATTATTTATTATGATTTTGCTGTTTATCTCAAGAAAACCATCTTGAATTAATACAAAATACTGTAATACTCATTTAAACTAGACACTTTGGTCAATTTAAGGAACTCATTTTATAATGTAAAGATGTAATCAAATGCAGAGATTATAAGAGTCTGAGTCTAGCAAGTTACCAAAACAACTGCCCAGTCTTTCAAAAATTTTTCATAAATAATTCTCTTAAAAACAGAATTTTAGAAAGCAATAGAAAAAAATTAAAGCATTAAATCAATAGGAAATTCCATGCGGGCGCCTGGGTGGCTCAGTCCATTAAGCACCTGCCTTCAGCTCAGGTCCTGGGATCAAGTCCCACATGGGGGCTCAGCGGGGAGTCTGTGTCTCCCTCTCCCTCTGCCTGCAGCTCTCCCGCTTGTGTGTGTACATGTGCTCTAATAAAATCTTTTAAAGAGAAATTTTTAAATAGGAAATTCCGTGAATTTTGCTTTCTAAAAAGTGACAAAAATACACAAAATCAAACTTCAATCACTTGTACTAAAAGATGAAAGTGGCATACATAGTCCAAAAATAAATCACAGCTTAAAGCGAGTTTAGGACTCAAAGCATTAAATCACTTATTATATATATGGGCAAATAACCTAATTATTTCAGGAAGAGATTCTAGTAGGAGCCAACTGTCTCTCAACTTTATTTTACCCTATAAATTCTATCCCCTGTTTAATGCTGGAGGAGCATCTTTCAAACACTAATATAGATACAGTTACTTTCCAATTCTGAATCTTACTCCTAAGCAAAAATAACATTCAAAAGATGCCATATTTAATTTCTCTCCCCCTCACTGGTGACTTTATTCTCACTCCCAAAGAACAGCACCTGACCATGTGTAAAGTGGCCCCCAGTAAAATACATTTTCATTTTTGTTGCCTACTGTTGCATTTACTTTCATTAACAAAAATGTGTTTTCCTTGTCCTGTAAAGTCAAGCCTTTTCCCAAATCCCAGTTTGCTCATTTACAAGGCACATTTCTGGATTCCAAGAGAAGATAAAATACTAGAAGAGTAATGCACTGTGTGGGATTCATGAGCTCCGAGAAGGCCAACTAGAAAATGGCGATAAAATAAACCGGGAGGCTCCAAACAGCGGCCTTCGGAATCCTGGAGCAGAGAGACAGGAGTAGAGCTGGAGGGAAAAGCCTAAGAAAGGTTTACGTCCCCAAAACCACAGCAGTGCTCTGAGAAGGTACATTCTTCCTGCAGACAACTAAACCCGTTCATTCCCATTCCTTTCTCTTCGCCCAACAAGGTCTTGAGAGCTTTCACAAAGTATACAGCGGGAGGAAGGGGAAGGAGTTGGGAGCGGATAAACTTTGTCAAAGCCTTTTCAAAACTGGGCAATAACACTGATTAAAAATCAAATGCTGCTTTCATGCCTTCAAATACCATTCCATGTACACCATACTTAAAACACTAAAATAAGCTTTGAAAACATCAAAATGCTATAAGTATGAAGTCAAGAACTCAACATCAAATTTCAGCCCACTACAGGACAGAGGAAATGGTCACTGCCATCAATTCAATTTTCCAATCTCAAAAATTGCGGTGGACTCCTAACCGCATCTGAAATGTACACCCGTCTGTACTGGAAACAATTCCCACTGGGTAACAAATCTGGAGCTTATTCCCAGCTAACCTACTACTAACTGGGCTCATTTGAGCCCATTAAGTCTTAGGTTCTCCTCTCTGTAGGGGAAGACTAATAATCATCTGTGGTTCTTTTTATCCCTAGAATTCTTACGAATGTTTGAAAAGCAAATAGATCAGTAGGGATACATATATAATGTTTATATGGGACCAGCACCTACTGTCATACTCAATTTCATTTAACCCATTTGAAACTTTCATATAGGCACTGATTTTACACGGGACATTTAGGATGTTTCCCCAAATACTGAATTTTTTAAATTTCTTAAATTCAATCCCAAAAATTTACACAAAATATATCATGTTTGCAAACCTCAAAACAGTTATCAGGACTAAATTGGCCCCTAAGCATAAATCTCAGACGATAGCAACAAAAAACCTACAAACAAGAAACTATAAAATAAAGAGTATTTAGTTCCCCCTTTGACATTAGAGTCCTCAGCAGACAAGGAAATCACAGAATCTATGCAGACCAAAGATCACATTCAATTACTAAGTTACTGAATGTCTCTACATAATTATTAGGCATTCATCTACTTTAAAGGATCTTTCTCCGAAAACTTACAATGCTTAAAAGTCATTAACTATATTTCCTCTAAGAAGCAACATGAACAAAAATTTCCCTTGTTTTTATTTATTAATTTTTAAAGATTTTATTTATTTAAATAGAGGGAGACACAGCGAAAGAAGGAACACAAGCAGAGGGAGTGGGAGAGGGAGAAGCAGGCTTCCCACTGAGCAGGGAGCCCGATGCGGGGCTCGATCCCAGGACCCTGGGATCATGACCTGAGCTTGTTTTTAAAATAAAAGGAAAACTACCCTAGAACTCACCAAATTCCATTTCAGAATAAATCTTTACACGTGGTTGTGATGGAAAACAGTAAGAGTACAGCATAACATTACAAAATAACCTCACAACTCAGCATTTAACCACACTCAGGGACAGGCTGGGAAGCCTTTGTGGGGCAGCCATAACACACAGTGGATAGGTTAGCACTAAGCTTCCGACAACCCTTAGTACTCCTACACTCCAACTCAATAACCTATTTCATTCCTTTAAATTTATAGGCATTTTACAGATCCAGAGGCTGGGTTTTGTTTTTGTTTTTTTTCCCTTAAAGCACCAAGGTAGGGTAACAGCAAACTGATGTTTAAAAAGAGACAAGAAATCAAAGTATAATCTGCGGGAATCTAATATATTTCACTGCTGCCCTAAAAATCCCTTTTAAGTTCATTCTCCTTTTCCTCAAATTTAACATTATAATTTCAAAGATAATTCATCTTCTCACCGATCTTCAATTGGGGGAATAGCATCAGTGCAGCCCTGTCAGTTTTAGAATCCTTTATCTCCCCCATCACATCCCACACCTGCATGTTTAGACATTACAGACCCCTAAACAGAATGCACCTGATGAACTGCTAGCTGTATTTCTAAAACAAAAAAAATTTAGGTATATTTACATCACGAAAAGGCTTCAATTCTCCGGGGCAGAAAGATATTCCCAACAGCCCACCTTCTACAAGATGAGAGTGTTCATATATCTGGAAGTTTAAGACCGGGTACACCTACCCATGTTTCATGTTTAGTAGGAATCACCTTAATGGTGAAAAAGGGACAAAATCTGCCACCAGTACATTTCTTCCAGGCTCTTTCTTACTTATTTCAGGGGTTGGATGAATGAGAGAAACAAGGTAGCTATTTGGACAACACACACATGAAAAAAAAAAAAAAGTCACTACACTCAAAAATGTAAGGAGGCCATAATCTTAGATTATATATAAACTAAATAAATTTAGCTGTAATAAAACTCCTATTTTGTCCTTAATTTTTCTCATGTCACAGCTGACCACAGAAAACTTCAAAGTTTAACACTATGTAACCAGGGAGTAAGATTATGGTAAAGGCCAAAGACAGACTAAAAGTTTTAGTCTTCAAGAACACAGAGACCATTAGGTTTATTTCTTTGTATCTCCTATAAAAGGGTTTTCTCTAAAAGTAAATGCATATTTACTGGATGCATATTTTTCACCTCCCCAAATATTCCTTTTTTTAAAAAAAAATTTTTAAGATTTTATTTTTATTTGACAGAGAGAGAGATTACAAGTAGGCAGAGAGGCTGGCAGAGAAAGAAGGGGAAGCTAGCTCCCTGCTGAGCAGGGAGCCCGATGCAGGGCTCGATCCCAGGACCCTGAGATCATGACCTGAGCCGAAGGCAGAGGCTTAAACCCACTGAGCCACCCAGGTGCCCCTCCCCAAATATTCCTTAAGAGTCTTCCCAACAGCCTCCCTTCTCGACTTCTCATAATGTACCTCAAAATTTTAAATTTTATCTTAGAACCACTTTACACTCTTAAAAATTGAGGACTCCGGGGCAACTGGGTGGCTCAGTCAGTTACACATCTGCCTTCAGCTCAGGTCATGATCCTGGGGTCCTAGGATCAAGCCCCGCATTGTGCTCCCTGCTCAGTGGGGACTGTTTCTCCCTCCCTCTCTCTGCTCCCCTAACTGTACTCTCTTTCAAATAAATAAAACCTTAAAAAAAAACCGAGGACCCCAAAAAATGCTTTTGTTTATGGGGATCACAAACACTGATATTTATAATATTAAGTACCAAGAAAATTCCTGAATATTTATTACAAAAAAATAAACATTACACAGACAAAAATTACCTTATGAAAGGTAACTATTTTCACAAAACTGTTTGTGATGGGGGACTATTTTACATTTTTTCAGATCTCTTTATTATCGGTCTTAATATAAGAGAGCTACATTCTCAGATCTGCTTCTGCATTCTGTATGTCACAACACATTGTTTGGGCTGAAGTATGGGAAGAAGAACTGGCCCTGTATAAATCAGCTGTTGGAAAAGGGAGCAACAGTTTAACACCTCTTACAGATCTGCAGAATATCTGCAGATATTCTTTGATATTATACCAAAACTGGACAAGTGATCATTCCTTAAAGGTTGGGAGCAACATGAAACCTTCTAAAACCTATCCAATCTTTTGCCCACATGCAGGTCTACAACAGCTTGCGCTGGTCATATGGAAAATAATGGTTTGCTGACTTATGCAGATCTTCAAAATCATGTCTGTTAACCTCACAATGATGGGTGCAAATTTCCCCAAATTCTAATTTTTACCTGAAAGCTTAATTTTATCACTGGCAACAAACAGCTTAAGTTGTGTTCCTTGACATGACAGGCTCACTATGGTCATTCTGGAGAAAATGTCTGTCAAATACCCAAGCCTTTTAAGTAAATAAGTGTTCCTGAAGGAAGCAGCTAGTTCGGCTTGCATCTCAAACAACTGCAAAAGTGTTTTTCTTCCAGACAACCAATGTTCTTTTCATTTTGTCACACTGCATATTAAAGTGACAGATACTCAAAGGTTAAGATTTAATAAAATTAGTGATTTTTACCATTTCATCAAAGACACCCTTGAGCGAAAACTGGCTTTTCCTACAAGTGCAAAAAAGTGAAGAATACAGTAATTTTCAATACAGTCTGGTGCCATTACTTTGATTTGTGCTAAGAAGCCAGTATTTTACCTGCCACTGCTTTTGAACAACAGCACAAATTTCAAAACAGTGAAAAAGACCGTCTCAGTATTATTATGAAGATAGTTTAAAAAAAAAAGATTTTATTTATTTAACTGAAAGAGCGAGACAGAGAGAACGCATGAGCAGGGAGTGGGGGCAGAGGCAGACTCCCTCCTGAGCAGGGAGCCAACATGGGGTTCCATCCCAGGACCTTAGGATCATGACCAGAGCTGAAGGCAGATGCTTAACTAACTGAGTCACCCATGTGCCCCTATTATGAAGATAATTTTGACCTCAGAGCCCATCAGAAGGTCTTGGAGATCCATAGTCTGCAGACCACACTCTGAGAATGGCAGTTGGGTGGGGAGGGTGGCAGATAAAAGTAATAAAAAAAAAAAAAAATTCACCGTGCCATTAAAGTAGCCAATGCTAAATTAGCGTTGGAAAAAATAATTGTTCTTTCGTCTTACTAACACAGCCACTGTGTCAAACAAAATAATTATACACTTTTAAAATAGTTTTAAAACTACGGATATTCTTTGATACTACACCAAAACTCAACAAGTGATAGTTTCTTAAAGGTTGGTTGCAATGTGGAATCTGAAACCCTATCAATGAACTTTCCATATTGTTACACTAAAACCCAGGGGTTTGTCTTGTATAAATCATTTATCAATCATAAATCAGTCATCCTGAATAAATCATTTACCCATGTATGATTCTGTTTAGATAGAAAATGGCACCATAGGGACACCTGGATAGCTCAGTCGGTTAAGCAGCTGCCTTCGGCTAGGGGATGGAGTCCCCCATCAGGCTCCTTGCTCAGCGGGGAACCTGATTCCCCCTCTGCCTGTTCTGCCTGCTGCTTGTGCTTGTGTGTGCATGCTGTCAAATAAATAAATACAATGTTTTTTAAAAATAAAATAAGGGGTGCCTGGGTGGCTCAGCCGGTTAAGCATCCTTCAGCTCAGGTCATGATACCAGAGTCCTGGGGCCAAGCCCTGAATTGGGCTCCTTGCTCAGTGGGGAGTCTGCTTTTCCCTTTCCCTCTGTCACTTGCCCTGCTCGTGCGCTGTCAAGTACATGAATAAAATCTTTAAAAAATAATAATAAAAAATAAAATTGTACCATGAAGTCACGTGAAGTAGCATAAAGCAAATTAATGTTTTTAATAGTGCCTCCCTAATAATAAAATCCCATGAAAGACATCAAGTGACTATAACTGACTTACCAGTGGTTTTCTATTTACTTATCTGAGAGAGAGAGAACACAAGCAGGGAGGAGGGGAGAGGGAGCCACAGACCCCCTGAGCAGGGAGCCCAATGCAGAGCTCAATCCCAGGACCCTGGGATCATGACCTGAGCCAAAGGCAGACGCTTAACCAACTGAGGCACCCAGGTGCCCCTCTTACAGGTGGCTTTCAGCAAGGGAAGAGAAGGCAGTGGGGGCAAGGGTACAGAAGAGCCTCTTTAAGATCTGTGTGCAAAAGCTACAGTGAATTACCAACAGGGTGCCGGGGAGCCTGAAGATGTCACACACTGCTAGCCTACAGATGTACACACGATACTGAACCACATGGCATTTTAAAATTTTTAAAGATTTTTAAAGGTTCTTGGCCAACATTTAAACTTGGGAGAATTTCGCATAGAATTTCAGGTTTTTAGCTTCTTTTCAAAAATGAGATCGAGCAACTGCATTCATTTTCCCCATAGTGACCAGAGGTACCCTGACCTAGACGTACCTAGCTAGCACTTGTAGAAATCTGGGTTTGAGGCCAGTGATATGGAAGGATTACTCCTCCCAATCCGTGAAAAAGGTATTTACTTGGTAAAGAGGCATCTGCTCAGGTTTGTACTTCAAATCTCGGCACGTACAATGATTCCTAATTTATCTTTTTTCTGCCATAAGTCATAAGCACATTTTATTTCTTTAAATTGGCTTTACTATTTCTAAAATAGTGGTCTGGCTTTTCTCACTTTTTGCCTACCCAAAGAGAACTAAGCCTAGCAGCAAACATCTGACTTTACTATTAAAAGACCCCAAATCACACAAATGATGGCTTTTATAGAGAGAAAATCCATCTGTCAGCTTCCTGAACGACAATTATAGGTAGGACTTACATACTTCATGCTTATGGAGATGACAAATGCTAGTTTACATAATGTGTCCACTTTAAGTAAATGATACAGGACATTCACCTTCAAGATGCATTCAAGACCAAAAAGAAAAGAAGTTTCTAAATAAATACTATAAATTCACAAAATGATACACATTTTTTTAAATAGGAAATTAAATTATTTCCCCTAAAATGGTTTTCACTTAAAACTGTTAAGAGTTCTATAAAATAAAAATAAGAAAATTCATTTTACAGAAACACTCTGTAAACTAGCACAGAACAACCACAACAAAAATGGCGTCCCACTCATAAATAATTTCTTCTCCTAACCTGGAAAATATCCTGCTTACAAACTCCTATACAGTGTTATAAATAACATTTTTCCCAATAAAATGAAAAGGAGACCAAAATCTCAAACTCCTGTGCCATTTGAAAAGCCAAACACATCTCTGAGAAACTAAATGCCGAACACAACAAAATGAGTCATTTTCCTTTAAAGCCAAAATACCACGTTATTTTCAGCTCCATTCAAAACAGGAAAAGGGAAATACACATGCCAAATGGACAAGAAATTTGGTAGAAAAAGATACAAGATATGGCCTTTATACATTAATTCTTCTTGACAATTTCTTAAGTCCTTCTGTCTGATTCCATCTTGGTAAGAGTAAGACTATACACACATACAAGAATCAAAGTATGCTAACAGAATGAGAAGACTTCTTTTGAGCTACCATCCAAAAAGTGTTGCTAGCACCCAGCCAAAAATTCAAGAGAAAATTCTTGGTTTTCTTCACCCTTAGGCCATATCTACATTCTGAGTATCTGCAACATCATTCATTAAAGTACCTGCCAGATGCAGATAATGTATTCAAATCATTATAATCCCAATTTCAACTCTACATACAAATTGAACGTGTCATGAGATAACTGATACTCGTCCCAGTACAACTACTGCCATTTGGCAAGTTACACAGTCCTTGTGATAGAATTGTAAACTGAAGTAAAACACCTGTAACGAAATCTGACTTTCCCAGAGAAAAAAGACAAGGAATATAACAAGGTTATATTCCTAACCAAGAAATTTTGATAACATTAACATCAAAAATGAAACTGCAGTTTTACTGCTTTTGAAATGGTCATTTTACATTCCATCTACCCGAGGAACCACAGCTGCAGTCTTTGAGGGGCACGGGGCTTGAAAAGAATGAGCTGTGGTGTCAAACAAACCAACCTGGGTTTGATTCCATCGCTGCCATTACCTGGCTCTAGAACCCTGGAAAAGCTTACTCAAGCCTCCCAGAACTTGGAAGGTCTTTTGGTCTGCTAAAACGGGGATAAAACCACTTGTCCGGTAGTGCTGCTGTAAGGATTAAAGGTAATTCTGTGATGTACCGTGGAAAGAATCAAGCACTTAAATACTCAATAAATGACAGCCATTAACATCACTGAACTATATTTATATTCTTCCTCCTTGGACGGCTTGCTATATTTTGCTGCTCAAATCCACCAAGTTCTGGCTTAACTGGTTGCCAGCCTAAATACGGCCCAATTCGAATCCTGAGATCAAGGGTAGGAACCTGAAGATCCAAGGAATGGGATCCAGGGAATGAGAGCTAAGTCCAGGAATTCCTAGTATGAGAAATCTGTATATGCACAATTCCTCTGTTTCTTGTGCAAGGGCGGCGGCGGTGTCTTAGTTCACAAAGCATGAGAGATTCCTCTTCTTGCCCCTACTACCTCTCTCATCTCTTCACTCTTCCAGAGCATTCTATACTCCAAACACCACTACACTCTCACACTTCCTTAACTCGATTATACTCATAAACTACTCTCTTATTTTTTTGAACACATCTATTCCCTCAGCCTAGAGTAACTATACCCCACTGCCTTCTAAACATCTAGCTACTAGGCCTTCAAGGCTAGGCTGAAACAACCTGTGGGAAACCTAAATTCACAGTTCACTCCAGGCTAACCTAGGCATTTCTCTGAATCCCACTTTATACCTGCGGCACACTTCCTCCAGAGCACTTCGTAGGATGTAACTACTCATTTGATGAAATATTTGTCTCTTTCACTGCCAGACAAATTCTAAGGCAAGAAACAGGTTTTATTAACTTCTAAATCCCTACAACCTGACACGTAGTAAATCCTTCCTAACCACGTGCTGACGGACGGGTGGCTGAACAAATGAACGGACGTTCATATGTCTTGGCTCTGAGTCCTACACTGCCTCAAAATGATGGACTCATAGTTATTTTTAAAGACTTCTAGATGTTCTCTTATGTGACCAATATTGTGAGACTAGGGGTTTTTTTTAAATACACCAAAGGAATGTTGCCCTACGGAACAACCCCCTGGAGGCCCTGCCCTAATTCAAATGCCCCGGCAGTACCTCTTTCCTTCCGCAAGATTCATCTACAGAAAAAGTGGACCCGACAGTGAAGAAAACCACGCAGTACTTCATAGCCTGGGATACTCTCTCAGTACCCTCTGCCCAGAGGACGGTCTCCCTTTTGACTCCTTCCCTCCTCTGTGATTTAATCTGGGTTGGTGTTAGGGAAAAGGGCTGAAGGGGCCCAATGGAAGTTGGAAACAAAGGGAAGAGAAAAAGAGAGCCCATCAGGAAGCAACATGACATATAAAAAAGTCTGTGCAGCCTCTTGTTTAGGTGCCTGAAGTTGATAATATGAGTCTAACAGACTAAGTGCCTTAAAATGCAAACCAGAGAAACTTTGGTCACCAGACATCTATTGGCAAGGAATCCAATATAAGATTCTAACATGTAATGGTGGTACCAAAATAGGAAGAATCAGATATAAATGCCCATATTCATTTTTTGTCTGGTTTTGTTGTTGTGGCTATTTAGCCAATCACCAACATGGCCACCATGAAGTCAGAGTGACTGTCAGCCCCGTCCTGCCTAGGTTCCAGCAAAAGGCCCCCTGGGTTTTGAGTCTCAGCTCCACCATTAAAAGACAGAGCACAACCTTGAGGTTATTTAGCATTTATTTGCTCTCATGTTTTTCCACCTCTGCCAAAAATGGTCATCACCGTATCTATTTCAGAGTTGTCTTAGGAATTGGATAATACGCCCCATGTAAAAGTAGTATGTACCATTTTTAAAAGACATATTCCCAGTCCCCACCCAAATCTAAATCAGAGATCTCCAAATACAAGGCTCAGTGATTGACATTCTGGCTAAATAAGTTATGGCACATGCATGAATTAGTTCTGGAAGGCATAACATTAGTCACCTATGAGAAAAGGAAGTAGGCAGCTAGGGAAAAGAGCAGGGAGGGAAACTTTACTGTGTGCCACTGTACATTTTTGAATATTAAACCACATACACGTATTATCAACTCAAAAGTTTTTTGGGGTTTTTTTTTTTTTTGGTTTTTTAAATTTCTAAGTACCCAAAATGATTCTCGTGATTAACCTAACTTTGGAAATCACTACTCTTAAATACCACAAATACACGTAAGGATTGCTTAAGATAGTCATTAGATTAGTAGTCCATTTAGGGAGACATTAACAACCCTACTATTTCAAGTTTTGTAAATGTTGCTTAGGATAGGTACCTCTCAGAAATTCACAATTCACATACCTCTAATTAGACTTTTATAAGTCCTACAATAAAGAAACCCATTTAACTATGCTTAATCTTGTGCTTCCCAAACTGAAACTAAACATGAAACACTGTTCTGGTCATTTTTTCTAGTAAGATCTTGGGGAACCAGAAGACACTGGTTTAAGATCCAAGTTCCCTGAGGCAGAGACCATCTCTCTACCCCAGAACTCTATAGAGTCCCAAGCACACAAAAAGCCTCCCCAAAACATAGAGCTCAACAGTGACAGGCTGTCTTTACATCTTTTCTCTTTACCTAAACCAAAACTATGTCCCCATTTTCTTACTGTTTAATCAGCTTCAAGGATTGAAAAAAAAAAATAGCATAAACAATACTACTCTGCCTAAAATTATACTGTTAAAAAAATGAACTCCCTACAGATCATTTTTTGTTTTTTTTTTAAAGACTTTATTTACTTGACAGAGAGAGAGAGAGAGAGAGAGAGAGCGCACAAGCAGGGGGAGTGCCAGGCAAAGAAAGAGGGAGAAGCAGGCTCCCCACTGAGCAGGGACCAGGATATGGGGCTGGATCCCAGGACCCCGGAATCATGCCCTGAGCTGAAGGCAGACGCTGAACAGACTGAGTCACCCAGGTACCCAAAGCAGATCATTTTTAAATAGAAATAATCTGGCAATAGGCATTTTTATACCTTAAAGCGGAAAAATAAAAGATCTTTAACTATGATTCAAAATCATCTACTTTTAAGAGACAGCAATAGATCCCAGTATCATTTTCCTTTTACAATATAAGCAGACATTGCTGGGCATCTTTATTCTCATGAAGCCAGACTAATCAAGTAAGCTTTACAATCAAACTGCCCAACAACCCACTTATTAACAAGAGCGTGTTCATCAGTGTACCCAGAGGGGGGTCTGAAAGCTGTATCGAACAGCGTCTTTGAAATCTGCACCTACTAAGGGTTCTTAACACTGGTTCTCTCATCTAGAAAGTCTTCCTTTGGGTATAATTCGGAGAGCTAAACCGAAGGAGTCAAACAAATGTCAAAACTACAAAACAGCAGGGTCAAATTTAAGAGCTCTACCAGATCCCTTTTGTTTTATCACTATGGAGCACAAATGAATACAAAGTTCTCTCTGGCAAGACAGCTACCATGGCAAAGGCCTGGCTCCCAAGTTTGGCCTTCAGAAATACACCAATAAATGCTTCCCATTCTTTGTCTTACAATAAACACTCAACCTAATAGAAGTTGACTCAACAGGCAGTCTCTGATTTCCAGACTGACATCGCTGACAGAGAGGCCTGCTTCCCATCTCGGTCCCCGCTCCGTTCATCTCTCAACCACTTCTCTCTCTCTCTCTCTCTCTCTCTCTCTCTCTCTCTCACACACACACACACACACACACACACACACACACACGGTACTTTTCAACAGTGTGCGGATAAGGCTACTTTAAAAGGGCTAACGACCTCAGCCTCCTCCCTGCCAAGCCCTAATTATCATAAGCAAACTGTAAATTCATCCCCAAACTGCTTGATTCTTTCCCCATGCTTTTCTTTAATGCCTGAAAACTGCTTACTAGCCAGAGAACTAAGTTCTCAGTTTTGCAGCACCAGGTCCTAGCCGGCTGACTGGTTTAATCGGCTACCTCCGCTCTACATAACGAGCGTCAATCCCACGACAGAAGATGGAGGAGTAACGAGTGAGGTACATCCGACACGAAACCCTCCTCCAGCCTGGCGCTCTGCAGTCACCCCTGTCCCGCTGCAGACCTGTCTCAGCAAGCACTGGGCTAGAACAGGAAGGCTCGCCAAAACTCAGTCAGCGTCACCACAGCTAAAACACCTAGTATGGCTTTCCGGCTTCCCCCCAAAAATAAGTGGCATCTGTACAGTCCTGGGGAGCCGAGAGACTGAAACAGCGAGCAAAGCGAACAAAACGGAGCCAGCTACAATGAGAATACGAGCCGGACAGACGAGCACTTCGCACTAGGACCTGACAGTTCCTCTGTCCTGGACGAAGTTCTCTACACCTCCCTCCTCTGGACACGCAGCACTCCCCCGAGCCTGAGGCAGGCAGTCAGTGAAAAGGCCTTCCACGGGTTTGGGTGGTTGCTTTCCATCTGAAGCCGAAAAAAGTAAAGTGGCAAAAACTAAAGCAAACAGAAGGAACACACTGTAGAACAAGGATTTAGTGACTGTGATGCACAGGTATGCAGACCAGAGGGGAGGAAAATGGGTGAAGCAGAGCTGGTACAGTGAGTTCATCTGAGAAAACCTCCCCTCCTCTAAATACACAGCCATGAAAGACAACTGTAGAAGAGAGAAAACCAAAAGACTCAGGAGAGACCACACACAAGATCAACATCTTCTCGGGAGGGACAGAAAGCTAAAATTACTCCCCAGTGAGAGACCGGGCACCAGAGCCAGGTTCCTTGTGGAAGCTGGAGTTGGGCTGCCTGTTTTGTTCGAAAACGCTGCAGCTAAAAATTTTAATGGTAACCACTAAAAGGACAGAAATACAATCTATGGCTTCCAAACCAAAAGGGAGGAAAAAGGGAAGGGAATGCAGAAAACTAGGACGCTAAGAGAAGGGGGGAAAACAGCAGAAAAAAGGATCAGAAGATAGGAAATTCTGTCAGACAGGAGAAATAAATCTACTCATTCAAACTGTTCATCTCACAATTAAAAGTCAAAAATTATCAGAGTAAATGCAAGAAAGTAAAGGAATAAAGAGACATACTATGTAACAATCAAAGGAATATCCACCAAGAACATTTAACATTCATAAATTTAAACGCTCCTAATACCATAACCTCAAAAATATCCCCAGTAAAAACTGACCGTCTGAGAAATGATCAACTGCAATAAGAAATTTAACACACCTCTATCAGAAACTGATAGTTCAAGCAGATACAATATTAGTAAAGCTAGGAACTTTGAAAAGATACATTAACAAGCTTGAGCTAACAAGTAACTATACAGAAAACTGTCCCCAAAGGGGTGTCACAGATTTTTTAAGGTATAAAGCATGTTATTTCTGATTTCTGGACTTAACAGATAAATAAAATTTTCTTCAAATTATAAAGACAAAGATAAGGTTGCCAACTTTTCACTTTGCCCAGTTAAGATTTAGGGGGAAAGCCACTATTACCAATACTTCATAAAAAGATTAATTTAAAATTTAAGAAGCAGTAAAAACAACCTACATATTTTTCTTTCTAACCATGGACTGGTTCAAATGTTATGGACTCTGAAAATTTTCTTAGAAACTGTACCAGCACAGAACTGTACTTAATTTGTACTTAATTTGACTTCAGGAAAACAAACACATACAGATTTTTATATTTAATATCAAGTCCATCATGTGACAGTGTGTTTATTTTCCGGCTGAGAAAACAGCAGACTACAGAGATCTGACTTACCTGTAATTATCAATTTATGGAGAGCATCAGACAAAACCTCTCCAGGCCTCTATTCTTGCCATCATACCACATCTGCCAAGGGTCCCGTTCAGTCAACAGTATTTCCTGAACACCCAGAGTCTAAGGCCTGGTTAAGTATTACAGGAAATAAACTGCACTATAAACTACCCTGGGGAGGGACGGGAGCCAAACCGAACTACCCGAGGGAGTTTCCCACATGCCTGGGGATACTGCCCCTGACCATGAGCCACAGCACAGAAGATCTATCCCTCGGGAAGCCTGAGGAGAAAAGGAACATTGAAAACTCACTGATTCAATCCACATACCTTAAGTAGCTTGTGATCTACTTGTAAAAACAAACTATACACACAGAAAGACAAAAAATAAAACAGTAAGCGGGTGCTGACAGGAGTGCTCTAAGTGTGAATTACTAAGAGAAGGCAGGACTCATTTGGGGTTAGATTTCATAAGGGGGACTCCAGGCTGGCTTAGTCAGCAGAGCATGTGACTCCTGATCTTGGCAGTTGAGTTCAAGCCCCACGTTGGGTGTAGAGATTAGTTTAAAAAGGGGGGGGCGCCTGGGTGGCTCAGTGGGTTAAAGCCTCTGCCTTCGGCTCAGGTCATGATCTCAGGGTCCTGGGATCGAGCCCTGCATCGGGCTCCCTGCTCAGCAGGGAGCCTGCTTCCTCCTCTCTCTCTGCCTGCTTCTCTGTCTACTTGTGGTCTCTCTCTCTGTCAAATAAATAAATAAAATCTTTAAAAAAGGGGGGGGCAGGGGGGAAGATTTCGTGAAGGAGCACCAGGGCTTTCAGGGGCATCAGGATTTTGAAATGGGCCATATAGGATGCTGGGATTCATCCCAAAAGGAACATATTCAAGTGAAAACGTTTCTGATGATTTATCTATTAAACAACAACAACAACAAACGTTTGGCTCTTACACAACAACAACAAAAAATTAAAGTTCTCCAAAACACTTCAGGAAGCCAAGAAGATAATTCTAAGATCTGAACTATTTCATTTTTCTTATAAGTCATCTAAACAGTGGATAGTGCTAGAGCAGTCTACTGTCAACAAACAACTACGAGAATAAATAACAAAGGCAAACTATATACTACCTTCCTGTGTTCAAACAGTTACTCTTACAGGAATCAAAATCTCCCTTTGATTAAAACTGAATAAATACCAAAACTGACTACTTAAAGGCAGCTGACAGGACGGAAACACAAATCAGAAAGATGAACGTCCCTCACAGAGGTGGGCATCGTTAACACAGCCAATACAAGGGGCATGAACACAAGACCACTGGCACTTGGCTACCTGCCCGTGACCTCACGTGAGCCACAGCCACACTGGCGTAGCTATGGAATCCTACAAAATGAAGGCTTATACAGAACAACATGAGTGCTCTAAAGAGAACCTTAAAAAATAAGACATAGTAAAAGAAAATCATTCTTCCTGCTCCTCACCAGATGAAGAAGAAAATAAAATATTTCAAAAAAAGGGAGTAAAAGACAAAACAAGCCCTGATTATAATAAATTTTGAAGGAGCTTTTTCACATTTGCAAAGACCAACAGAGGCCTCACCAAATTAAAATTTTTTTTTAAAGATTTTATTTATTTATTTGACAGAGAGATCACAAGTAGGCAGAGAGGCAGGCAGAGAGAGGAGGAAGCAAGCTCCCCGCTGAGCAGGGAGCCTGATGAGGGCCTCGATCCCAGGACCCTGAGATCATGACCTGAGCCGAAGGCAGAGGCTTTAACCCACTGAGCCACCCAGGCGCCCCCCAAATTAAATTTTGAGTCAGGCTTGAGTACATTTTGAAAAATTATTAAGCCTGCACATCCTGGGATATTCATTTTCAGAAGGAAAACAAAGGGTTACAGGGAAGCCAATAACACACTTCAAGCCACTCCTGAGAGCAAACAGGGCCATGGCCAAGAACCACAGATATAGAAGCAAGGATTACAGGAAATGTGTACGAGCTAAAGAGAGAATCACCTACAAAATCGCACTGGCTGCTATGGAGGGAATGTTTGTGCCCCACTCCCATGCTCACCCCAAATTCATGTAGTAAAACTCTAATGCCCAACGTAACGGCATTTGCAGATAGAGCCCTTGGGTGGTAATTAGGTCATGAGGGTGGGTCCTCATGATAGGGTTAGTGCCCTTATAAGAAGACAGGAGAGAGTCAGCTCTGTGCTATGTGCGCTCTGACAATGTGGGGATACAACGCAGAAATGGTCACGGACAAGCCAAGAAGCACGCCTTGACCAAAACTGGACCATTACGACACCACACCTGGATCTCAGACTTCCGGCCTCCGGAACTGAAAGAAATCAATGTGTTGTTTAGGGCCCCCAGTCTAGGGTATTGTGTTACAGGGACACCTGCAGACTAAGACACGGGGTATGGAGAACTAGTGTACTTAAAGAGGAATCCATTTTCTTGTATAGGACTTCTAATTAAACTTGTTCCTCTACACTACCTCCGCAATTCTCTAAAAGGACAACAAATGAATTTTAAAAGACAACAAATGGATTTTAAAGTTACAAGGACAAAGAGAAAGAGAAAGCTACTGTGTTCAAGCAAGAGATGCCAACAAAATTCTGGAAGCTGGAAGGCAGATAGGGAAGTGGCAAAGGACCCAGCAGGTAAGAGAAAACTGAAATGGGATGCCTCTGCCTTCAGCTTGGGTCATGATCCCAGTGTCCTGGGATCAAGTCCAGCATCGGGCTCCTTGCTCAGCGGGGTTCTCCCTCTGCCTGGCGATCCCCCTGCTTGTGCACACTCGTGCTCTCTGAATAAAATCTGAATAAATAAAATAAAATCTGGAAAACAACAACAACTACAAAAAAAACCCCAGAAACCTAAAGCCTGCGGGGGGTGGGGGGAAGCCAAAACGAACAGACCAACTACCTGTAATTTTAATTGGAGGCACCAAGAACTTATGAAGTCTGGGGGTACCCAAACAGAAGATTGTTGTGAGTTTGCATAAGGAACAATTAAGACCCTTACCCTACGAGGAGAATGTCCCTTCCAGGCTCTGCCAGAACTGTTCCCTACGACAGATACTCAGCCAGAACAGCCTGGGGATATGTAGCTGGGCAGGTACGGGCACACTGGAAGAAGGGAAAGCTATTTATTGAAATGAGGAGTAAGCCAGTCCCCATCCCAAATGTGCTTACCTTCCAGGATTCCTCTCTGAGGAAACTGAGCCAACAGAAGAAAAAAAGCTTCAATATAAAATGTAAAGAGAGGGGGAAAAAAAAAGCAATGGAAAATAGGGGAGAAAAGATAAGTAAATCAAAGTAGCAATGGAGGTGTCAAACATCCAAATACTAAGAGTTCTCCCTCTCCACCGCCTCCCCAAAAAAGAAAAAGGAGAAGATGGATGGGAGAAAAAAATATTAAAGAAATAATATAACAAAATTCCGGAGAACTAAAGTTCAGATATAAGCTTCTAGAATAAAAAGATCTACCAAGTGTTTGGGGCCCAAAATACAGTGAATGGGGAAAAGACCTACATCAGGCGTGAAAGTTCTCAGCAACAGAGATCAAGGGAAGACCCTAAAAACTTTGGGGGTGTAGGTCAAGTAGAAAGGATCAGGAGCCAAAATGGCACTGAACTCCTCAAAATACTATAAGCTATGTAACAATGATGGAATGTCTTCAAAATTCTATGGAAAAACTACTCCCAACCAGAAATTACATACTTAGCCAAGAACAGTGTACAGACAAAAATTAAATGTTTTCCTCTAAATAAAGTAACAAAGTGGCACACTGAAAGAATAGGCATGAGCTTTAAAACAAACAAACAAAACCTCTTTAAAACAAACTATCAAAACTGAATCCAAAATTCCTTAAAATGTCACCAAAACAGTTAAAACTAAGTGAGAAAAAAACCCTCCATCCTCCTCCCTTTTTTGGACACAGAAATTAAGGGACACTTGTCCCACCAACCTCACAGCTGTGACTGTGGTCTCATTTATAAAAGTGATGGAAAAGTAAAAGTACTGCTTGTGTTTAAATGTGTGTGCGCGACTTTCGACAGCCTTACACACACTCAAGATGACCGAGTATCCAAAGCCAAGAGCCTAGGGTAAGGGACAAGAGCAAGGAACAGAGCCAAACAAAACAAAACAAAACAAACCCTAGCGACCAAGGTCTCTTTAAAAAATTAGAGGAGTTCCTTGCAAATGTTCCCTGAAATTAGCAAGTCTAGAGCACCCTGACCCCTACACTTCTTTATTTTTAAACTCTCTTACTAAGTGAGTTATTGGCTTGACCAGAGTCTATAAAGCAGACAAGCCAGAAAAACTCTAACCACAACAATCAGGACTTAAAAGCCTGACCTTTAATCAAGCATTTTGATCTGAAATATCCACAAAGGGTTTTTGAGTTCCTCAACACATCCAAGAAATAATTTAGACCACAAATTTACTCCCATCCTGGCAAATTTTACTTACACATTTGAACCAACAGGGTATTGTAGCACACAATATGCTTAGTACATAGCCGGGTACAAAATGTTAGCTGCTCCTGCTATTACAGTCATTACCACTTCTGAATGAAGAAAAGGAAAAAAAAAAAAACCTGCTAAATGGGAACTGGTTAAAAAAGGAATTTGGGGAGAACTCTATAACTGATGGGCAGTACCACTTTGAAGACATGAGAGAGCAACTCCAAATATCTACTGTCATACCCTTTTAAAAAACAAGCACTGAGAGTCATCCAAAGCAGATCTCCTAACTGACACGTAACAATACCAGCCAGACAAACTGGAGCTCATGGAGAAAATTGTACTTCTCAGTTCTTATGTACTATAAAAATGTGATATTATGGCATCTATTAAAATCCTGGTTATCTCAACTTCTCCAAATTACATTTGGAATTACTTCTACCCAAGTTACACGTGAAATAGCTACAGAAAGTATAATTAAGGGCGCCTGGGTGGCTCAGTTAAGTGTCTGCCTTCGGCTCAGGTCATGATCCCAGCGTCCTGCAGGGAGTCTGCTCCTCTCTGTGACCCTACACCCGTTCTCTTCTCTCTCTCTCTCTGACAATAAAATCTTAAAAAAAAAAAAAAAAAGTATAATTAAGATACTGTGGTCCAATACATACTTCCTCTTTTGACCTCCTCCAGAACTTCTCATCAATTCTATTCAATTTTGCAATTAATCATTTATTGCTTTAAACTGTTCTCTCTGATACTGCTATTCTACTTTTTACAGATCTATTTCATTTTCCCAACTTTATAAGTAAACTCCTTAAGGATATGACCTCTGACTGTGTATTTAGTACACTGTAGGTACTGCATAGATTAGAAATACTAAATTATTACAAAAAACCAGAGACCAACTGTTCACAACCTTTCTCACCCAAACACCACCTGAAAGGATAGGAACAATTCGGGGTCACTAGGGCAATGACGCGAACGCACGCCCCAGCCCACCGTCTCCCACGCTAGCGCGTCCGCACCGAGCGCAGCAAGAGCTGAAAGCGTAGGGAGCGGCGCACTGGCTTCAGAACTGAAACGCGGCGCTGGTTTCAACAGTCAGCTGAACACGGAGACCATGCATCGCTTCATACGGTGGTCCCCTCTCCTCCAAGCAACCCCAGGCAAGAGGGAAGAAAAGACACACAATGATGACCCCGTCCTGTCCTCCGCAGACAGATTAAAATTTTAAAGCAATAAAAAAATGTATTCCTGTAGGCACAAGATAACTGATAACTGTACTGCTTTTAAAGGCTACAGCACAGGCCTTTACCATGACATTTCGTTTTTATCTGTGAATGTTTAAAACTTCAGTTCACATAAAACTACCCATGAGCCTCAGCTGCAGAGCCTATTGATGCAACTTAATAACTAAGGGCCTAGGCCTGGAGACCCACCTAGCACTCCCCTGCTGTGCATCCTGGGGGGCGGGGGGTGGAGGGGA
>LNAC01000064.1:1432598-1452275 GCA_002007465.1 Ailurus styani | reverse complement strand
CTTCGTGTAGGCCCAGGGGGGAGTGCGGGTAAGGCGGGGTGGGGGGGGTGGGGAGGAGCGGGCAGGCCCAACCTGCAACTGAGCTTCCTTCACACTGCCGCCAGAGTGCGAAAGGAGATGTTTCAACACCGCAGTGCTCTGTACAGAGTACGAAATAACGACGCTAAAAATAATGTTAAATGAGCAAATCTCAGGGGCACCTGGGTGGCTCAGTCAGTTAAGCATCTCCCTTCGGCTCAGGTCATGAGCCCTGCGGTGCAGGGGGGAGTCTGCTTCTCTCCCTCTCTCCCTCCTCTCTGCTCATGCTCTCTCTCAAATAAATAAAATCTTAAAATAAATAAGCAAACCTCATGATGTACAGGATCTGCCTCTAAACATTTGAATTCTAACCCAAAAAGTTTCACTCTTTGGTCCCTGAAGAAGGGCTTCAACAAAACAAGAACTTACTTTAACTTCAGTTTTTACCAGTGCTTAATATAATCACATAAATAAAACTTGTGTGTAGATTATAAAACTCACTGTCCACTGAGCTTTTAATGTCTCTAAATGTAAAAAAGATTCACTAGGAATTTCTCAGAGCATGATTAAGAAAAAGTTTCTCTGCTATAACATAATAAGCAATGTTATTTTTCAGCCATTGCCTTTTTGTCTCAGCTTCTACAAAGTCTAAAATATGAATCAACTTAAACTGACACTTTGCTGACACCTCCTACCACCTTTACCAACTAGAGCTGTTACCCAGTCTCTTCCCCAGCTTTGAGTGTTAGACCTGGGAAGGCCCTTAGCAACTGTCCAGGCCCACATCCTCATTTTCTAATAACAATAAGGCCTCTTTTGATTAGAAAGAGACAAAATGACAGAAGGTACTAAATGTACAAAATAGAGTCCTTCTTTTTCACACTGAAACAAAAGATGTTGCAATTTCATCACATACTCTAACAAAAACTGCAAAAACACCAAGAAAAACGACTCATGACTAACATCCCTTTAAAACTGACCACAAGTAATATCAAAATACCACCTCAGGCAAAGCTATGAAATAATATGAAGGCCTACTCCATATTAACAAACTTTACGTGCTAACAGACGTCATCTTCTTATTAATCATACTGTTAAGCAACACCTTTATTTCAGTCATAATGACCCTGCCTGAAAAATGTTTGCAAGTCTCCTTTTGGAACTGGCTATAAGGTTTCTTTTGAGTGCCACTGCATACCCGTAGCTAGTACAATGCCTGGCACATAGTAGGCATACAAACGAATATTACAATAAATAGACTCAGCATCAAAGCCTAGTCATTTCAGGGCACATGGGTCTCTGCAAATAGGAAACATTCAGTCCTAAAGCTGACTAATCAAATGGATGATGAAGCCGAGAAACTCCTGTCCAAAGAAAATTCTGGTTCACAGCAAATACATCCTGCACCTGAGCATAGTTATAGTAAAGAACTAATAACCACTAGCCCACATAGCAATCTTTAAGTCTCAGAACATAACAAATGTTTCATTATTTCCTAAACAATGCACCCAATCAAACACCTGACTAATACCAGTGATGTCAAAAGAACACATTATATACTGACTTCCTTGCGATCCTACCTGGATGCTTTGCGGGGGGGTGGGGGGAGTGGGGGGGTGGAAGCTCTGTGATGTTAAACTGTTTAACTGTCAAGTTCAGTACTTCTGTCTGGAAATATTATGTTCATTAATAGTTACTACTACCACAAAATGCTTTATGTCCAGTGCCATAAATTTCAAGTTTGCATTGTTTCTATTTTCAAATACAGGTATCAATCTTTTCTAAAATTTTCATGGCATCCACATCTCCTTCTGATAAGTATTAGTTTATCATCTTTTTTTAATGATTTTATTTATTTGAGAGAGAGTGTATGCACAAGTGGGGGGTGGGGGGTGGGGAGGAGGCAGGGGAGGAGCAGAGGGAGAGGAAGAAGTGGACTCCAAGCTGAGCAGGGAGTCCAATGCAAGACTCGATCCCAGGACCCCAAAATCATGACCTGAGCTGAAGGCAGATGTTTAAATGACTGAGCCACCCGGGTGCCCCTGTTTATCATCTCTTTTTAATGGTCAAGGTGGTTTTTTAAATAAAAAATCTATAAATCCTTTTGACACTCCTCCACCAAAAGGAAGACTCTAATTACTGTCCCCTTTAATACAGGCCTTATGACTTGCTTCTTGAGAAGGGCATGAGGCAGCAGTGACTCTACAGGACTTCTAACGCCATGGCATAAAAAGGCAGTCTGGCTTGGCACTCTCTCTCGGGACAGGGACACATGCTTTTGAAACTCTGAGCTGCCACCTAAGAAGTCTAGCAAGCTTGAAGCCTCCATGCTGCAGAGACCACACAGAGAGACCACCCAAGATGGAGATGCCCGAAGAACTGCCCCAGTTCCAGGTCCCAGCTGTATGAGTCTTCCCAGCTACCATTTGACTGCAAATGCTAAGAAACCTCGAGTAAGAACCCCTCAGCCGAGGGCTGTCAAACTCCAGAAATAATAAATGACTGGAGCTTTACACCATTCAATTTGGAGTGGTTTCCTACACAGCAATAAAAAACCAGAATGGAGATCAAAGAAAACCTCACCATTTTTTTGGTACTAGTTCCACCTGGTATATGAATAAAGCCTCATTTATACTTCATCTTTGATATCTTTCTTACCGGTTTCCTTTAACCGTGTTAAGTTTAAAAACAAAACTTTTATTGTCTACTCCCATGAACTCCCTTAAACGTTTACTTCAAGATTATTTAACAAATCTATTTAACCATAGGCTTAACTGAATAGTAAATCTTTGCTCAAAATAAAAACCAATCTTTATGTAACATCAACAAAACCCCTCACTTCTATATTCCCTAGTAACTAATAGAACACTGACGAGCCAACTCTCCCGTCAATCACACCAGGAAATACATACTGATAGATTGTTCTCATTTCCTCATCCCTGCAGTCAGAAGCCTGCATAAGGAAACAAAAACCGACACGGCCAAAACCTTCACCAAACACTAATCTCTTATTAAAATGGTCTCAGACATTTCTGCACAACCTGGCTATCATTTCCACATCTTTTGGAGTCAAGCTGTTGCCAATCATGGAATGTTATCTGACAGCACAATGGAATCCAATGCAAAATACGTGCAAAGTGAAATTGCAAATCTTGCAAAAGATGCAAGATTTCATGAAGTCTAGGAAAAGCAACACTAGAAAATTCATCAAAATATCCATATACCACTGACAAGTGAAAATTGTATAAACAAACCAATTAAAAGTTCATGAAATTAAAAAAATGACAATTGCACTTTCAAAGAAAGGATTTCCACACTTAAATCATTAAGGGCGACCCTTGTAAAAATTGCAAATATTTTTGTAAAAATGACTCCATGACAAAATTCAGATGAAGCCAAATGTAATGTGTGAACCTTAACTGAATTCTGATTTGAAAAACCTAACTATTATATATAGATATTTTAAAGACAAGTGGGAAAAACTGAATATACACCAGCTATTGGACAGTATTAAGGGATTATTTTCTAAGGTGTGATAATGGTATGACGGTGGTACAGAAGAAAGCCCAGATTTTTAGGAGAACCAAGTACATGTATTTAAAAGACAAAACATCATGGGCAACTTCCAAATAGTCCAAAGTTTATATATATATATGTATTCTATACACACACACACACACACACACACAAACACACAAATGCAAATTTGGCAAAATGATAATAATTACTGAATCTAGATGTATAACCAGGTAATTTATTGTTTATTCTTTCAATTTTTCTGCATAACCAGGTAATTTATTGTTTAT
Source organism: Ailurus styani (assembly GCA_002007465.1). Classification (NCBI taxonomy): domain Eukaryota; kingdom Metazoa; phylum Chordata; class Mammalia; order Carnivora; family Ailuridae; genus Ailurus; species Ailurus styani. The sequence continues at coordinate 1,448,451 of LNAC01000064.1, read as the reverse complement.
TCTTTCAATTTTTCTGCATGTTTGAAAATACACTAGAATGTTGGGGGGGGATCAACCTAACCAAATACACACACACACACACACACACACACACACACACACACACACAGAGTGTCAAGGATCACCATTTAAGGAAGGCTCCTACATGAAATATGGGAGGGGGCAGAGAAGTTATACTGTGGTATCTTTCCATATTATTGGAAAAATATATACCAAAAAAATCCATAAACTTAATTCATTCTTTATTCTAAAGATCAAAGTACAGTTGTAAGAATCAATTTATATTAAAATACTGTTTTTTGAAGTTCAAATTAATTTAATAAAAATATGTACTAACTATGATACCTCAGGTACTACAAATGCAAAGACCCCACACAATAAGCCTGTCTTCAAAGAGGCCACCTCTCAGCATTCCCAGATGGCACTCACAGGCTCAAAGTAAAGGAAAAGCAAGTTTAAAGAATGGCCCTGCACAGTGATGAAAATGTTTAATGAACCACTTAGGGATATTACAAAGAACAGTTAAATTCAGTAGGCTTTGCCATCATTTCTAACAATACAATTTTTAATAAGAATACATTTCAAATAGATGTAAGATGGAAATTAAACACCTCACATTTAAAAGAAGTATTTCCTAATTATTAACACAGAAAAAGCATGTCACTAAAACGTAAGTTCTGCAAGGCCAGGAATTTTTGCCTCCTTTTTTCACTGTTGTAGCCCAAGAGTCCGACCCAAAACAAGCCCTCAATAAATATTTGTGGACTAACAATGAATGAATGAATCAATCAAACTTTGGGTCGCATTTTTTAAAATGCTTACTTGTAGTGTTCGTTTATATTTAAGTTATGATAAAAATTCCGTCAGTTTACTAGAAAAAAATAAGCGCTTAAATTTTACCACAATGTTTGTTATCATCTATCTTCCACCTGGGTGAACTATGAATGTAAAATGGAAGTAAGTTCTTGCCCAAAATCCAACAGGCTTTCATTACACATCATTCCTTTGGGGGCAGGCTGTGAATAAATTTTTGTAAGCTCAAATCAAAATTATGCCCAAACATCTAATCCTAATTTAGGACTTTGTTCAACATCAGAGCTCAAAATAAATTTTTTGAAATAATAAATGTATTTACAGAATCACCCCTCAGTTTTACACAAAGAATTATATTTCATATGAGGTTTCTAGAGAAAAAAATTTTTCAATGAAATTAAGTGTTCTTTATTCAATGCTTTTCATGTTTCATGGGAATGCTGAGAGGTGGCCTCTTTGAAGACAGGCTTATTGTATGTGGTGTTTACATTCCTAGTACCTGAGGTATCGTAGTTAGTACTACGTGAACAGTACATGTGAACAGCTAACTAAACTAAAACACTGTCAGTGATTTATTGTTTCTATTATTTAAAAAACACATACATATATAGAAGCATATAAAATGCTAAAACACATGGAGACATCAAAAGTAATTCACCCATAACCCAGAGACAAGTGCACTGTCATTTTCCTCAAGCACTTCTAAGGAAACTTTTGTCCTTAACATGGTTAAGATCATAGACTATTTTCTCTCTTAGAAAAATGCATTATTATTCATCTCAGTGACATTACTAGCTCCTCTGTAGAATCTGCAGTGTTTTCCCAACAGCAACGAAGCATTTGAACTGAACCATTCATCCAAGCTGGTTCATCTTCATTAACAATAGCAAATTCCAACAACTAGGCTGGAAGGAGGTAAAGGATGCTATATTTAGCCATGAAATCAAGCAACTGCCCTAAACTGGGAGGGAATTCACACCCTTTACTGCACTGGTTCAGTTGCTAGGTGTAACCCACTAAATTAATCAGTTACAGCCAATATATAACCTAGCACATCAAATTTCTTTTTCATAATAATACCAAGCTCATTTTTGAAGACAGTTAACATTATATCCCTTTCTATAAAAGAACTATTCAACTAACCTGAAACCCTAGGTACTCATTGCTCTGAGCCTTCTGGGCTTCTCATAGTTCCTCAAATGTACTGCCCTCTCTCCCCTTAGGGTCTTCACACATGCAGTTCCTTCTGCCTACAAAAATCTCTTCCAGTCTTCAACATCCTGCCCTGCACCCCGCCTCTGGCACGGTCCTCTCGGTCTACCTTCTACTCAGAATCCTGACCCTCCTTTTGACAGTTCTTCTGGAAAGCTTTCCTTCTTCATAAGACCAGGCTATGTGCCTCTGGTGAAGAATCCCAAACTTCTTTCACTGTACTCATCACACTGGTCCCTTACTGGCCTGTCTTCCCCACTAAGCTCCACCACCATGCACCCAAGACTAGAACCGATGTGTAGCAGAAGCCCCCTCCCAATTTGCTGTTTTAATGGCATGTGTGTACACAAAGTGTGTATATCAACATTTAATTGCATTTATATATAGTAATATGTATCAGAAAAACAACTTCCCATGCCCATTCCAAAAAGAAAAGGAAAAGAAAGAAAGCCAAGTTAGTGCAGGGGCGCCTGGGTGGCTGAGTCAGTTAAGTATCTGCCTTTGGCTGAGGTCATGATCCCAGGCTCCTGGGATGGAGTGCTGTGACAGGCTCCCTGCTAAGCAGGGAGTCTGCTTATCCCTCTCCCTCTGCAGCTCCCTCCTGCTTGTGCAGGCTCTCTCTCTCTCTCTCTCTCTCTCTCTCTCTCTCTCAGGTTCTCTCTCTCATTCGGGCACTCCCTCTCACTCTCTCTCTTAAATAAATAAAATCTTAAAAAAAAATTCAATTAGTGTAGAGTCTAGTCTTTGCCACTTAACTAGTCACTTGGGCCCTCTTGCCCTCAATTTCCTTAGCTATAAAATATGAAAACCCTAACATCCCCCTTGGTGTAAAACTTTGAACATCTCAAAAATGACTTGGCAGTCAATGTCAGTAGACTTGCAGGCTAATCAAGTTAAAAACTAACATCAACTATTACAGACTAATATAAAGAATGGTAATAGGTATCCTGGAAAATTCCTGGTGAGCACCTGACAGTACTGGGACCTACTAAACAGCCTTCCAGGGCGCCTGGGTGGCTCAGTGGGTTATGCCTTCGGCTCAGGTCATGATCTCAGGGTCCCGGGATCGAGGCCCACGTCAGGCTCTCTGTTCAGCAGGGAGCCTGCTTCCTCCTCTCTCCTCTCTCTCTGCCTGCCTCTCTGCCTACTTGTAATCTCTCTCTCTGGGTCAAATAAATAAATAAAATCTTTAAAAATAAATAAATAAATAAACAGCCTTCCAAAACAACAAGTCTCAACTCACTGGAAATCAAAGGGGAACAAACATTCCCAATCCCAGGAGGTGTTTCACTATCAGTATGCTTTTGCTTTATCACATCTTATTTCAAATAAGCTTTTGCCACACGTAAACTTCTCCATTAAGTTTATAAGGAAAATAGAACTAAAACATAATACAACTGCACTGAATGCATTCATGTCAAGTTAAATACATCAGCTGTCACAGTTTAAAATATTTTAAAAAGATACAGAAGAGTTGGGATGGTTTTTAAGAGCTCCCCTCCACTTAACCCAACAAGGTCGTAAAAATTTAGAATGTCCACTGCTTTTACACACCTATTAGAATGAGTACTAAAAGGAAGAAGAGCAGGTCTCAGGCAGGAAATAAAAATTAAATCTTAAAGTGGCAAAGCTGAGAAACATACATCAGCTACAGCTCATAAAACAGTATGTACAGCCCTACAGTCAAACAGATTCCAAGCTGAAATGAATTTTCAAACATCAAACACATCCGCCCATCTTACAAATGAGTAAACTAAGACTCGCTGCAGGCAAACTGACTTGCCCAAAACTACACAACTAGTTAGCAAAAGGACCAAGCTTCCCAACACCGAGTCCGTGAAAAGCTCTTCCTATCAGGACCCATCTATGGTACATAAAATCTTACAGATACACAGTAATACGCCTAAATTCTGAAGGAATTTTAATACTTGATAATGAATGTCAGTATCATAAATCTGAAGACAGATAAAAACTTAGTACAAAATTTAAAAGATTAAGCAGATACATCTAAATTCAGAAATGTAGGGCGCCTGGGTGGCTCAGTGGGTTAAAGCCACTGCCTTCGGCTCAGGTCATGATCCCAGGGTCCTGGGATCGAGGCCCACATTGGGCTCTCTGCTCGGCAGGGAGCCTGCTTCCTCCTCTCTCCTCCCTCTCTGCCTGCCTCTCTGCCTACTTGTAATCTCTCTGTCAAATGAATAAATAAAAAATCTTTAAAAAAAAAAATATTCAGAAATGTATTTAAGGAATCGCTATACCCAACTTGGGGCTCGAACTCATGAACCCGAGATCAAAAGCTGGATGCTCAAAAAAAAAAAAGGAGTTGGATGTTCCATGGACTGAGCCAGCCAGGCACCCCCACATATTTTTGACTATTTCATCTCACCTTGGGGTCTTACATCTGATATGAAATTCCATATCCATTAAAACAGTTCTATCCCATGAATATCTATAACCACAAATAATCTTGAAATATTTCTGGCAGAGTACTAAATAAAATTAAGCATTTTATGTTATTTGTTAAAGGGGGAAGGAGGGGCAGTGGGAAAGAGAGACTCTCAAGAAGGCTCCATGCCCAGCGCAGAGCGGGGCTCGATCTCGCAACCCTCAGGTCCTGATCCAACATCAAGAGTAGGATGCTTCACCAACTGAGCCACCCAGGCACCCCTGAAATTAAGTATTTTAAATGAAGACAATAACAATGAAGGAATCAGAGGACACACAGTCTCACATGTAAGGGTCCCTCTCCTGGTAGTATTCAAGTCAGTCACAGGTACAATCCCAGCCTGTGCAACATGAGTGAGCAGAAGGGAGCACAGACTCTCCATATAAGCTCTTCAAGTATCCCCTTCTCCCCTCCTTGCCAACTCCCAACGATAAGTCAGTCTAAGCATTAGGACAAAGCAACCTGTTTTCACACCCCGCTGAGTCCTATATTCTTGTCTTATCCCTGGGCAGTATCTTTTGCAAACAAAAAGCAAAAGAAAAAAGAAAACAAAACCAAACCACTGTCCATATGTAAACCGCTCTCACACAGCACAAGTGTTCTGGACTACTATTAAAACTCTGATTATCAATATCACCCCCTGGTGAAGCCCTGATGGTGGACAGTACCTTCGGTGCCTCTAAAAGAAAATTCATTAGGCGCAAGAGAACAGAAGTAAGAGGATGAACCAGTCTCTACACCCTACAACCCCGTCTTCAAAGGCCTTGGTAAGCACCAGGTTTAATCATCAGGTCCATCTTCCCTGTTATTTATACTATCTAGTAGCGCTTAGCACTTAATTTCCTATTACATGTTTGCCTCGCCTGTAAAATGAATCCCCCGTGAGGGCAGAGGCCATCATCTTTGTAACCCAATGTATATAATTTCGTTGGCAAAATAGTTACTGAATTGAGTAAAAAAGTAAAAATTTATTCTCCCAGTTTGTTCATTTTCCATTCATCAAATTTAAGTGAAAGAAATCATAGACAACCGTAGACACAGTTCCTTCTCCCTCTGAACCATTCTACATTACAAAAACCCTTTTCCCTAGCACAATCGAAAGAGCACAGAAACCGAGCAAAGAAAAACCGAAATGATCGGGCCCAATTCACTCACTTACAAATAATAACTGTATCACTGACTCATGTTCACATAGCCAATTAGTGTCAGATAGAGGGGGAAAAAAAATCCCTGACCACTGACTTCCTCAAATTTATATTCCACTCACCAACATGTTAAAGACCGAATGACTAAAAACTTAATCATTCATTAGCTAGAATATATCTCATCAATTCAAACTCATCTAAGAATAATACCAAGTCTTCTCTAAATTTGTGTCTTCTAATCTGTGCTATCTTAGCAGAGAAATAAGCAATTTTCAAAAATGCATATGCGGAAAATGCTCCTCTAAATCTCTAATACTTTGCAAGGATGTCAAAAATACTTGGTACAGTCAAGATGTTACCATTAGGGTAAGCCAGGTTCTGAGGACACTGGCCCTCTGCTCTATTTTTGCCACTACTTGTGAGTCTATAATTATTTCAAAGTAAACAGTTAAAAAAAAAATACCTGGCACCCCCACCCGATGCCGCTCCCTGGGCCCACTAATCTATCACCTCCCTATTCTTCAAACTTGACCAATGAGGCAGAAAATGTTCCAGCTGCCTCTCAACCCAAAGTTCCAGAAAAAGTTGGTACAACAAGCGAAATCACAGTTGGTGCAACAAGTGAAACCCACTCCTGGGTTAGCACAGTGTTTGAGGGTGAGAAGCTCACAAACATTGACTGAATAAGGAAAACTGATCTAACACAGTTCTCCAACTCTGCTGGCAACACATGGCAAATATTTGCACAGGCTAAACTCGACTCCCTCTTGCACCAGTCTTTCAAAGTTTGCTAGTGGTCTGGATCAGTTTCACTCCCCTAGCTAGAGTGTAACCCTGTGAGTACTGACATATGCTGTTAAAAAGCTACCCTCTCGGGCGCCTGGGTGGCTCAGTGGGTTAAAGCCTCTGCTTTCGGTTCAGGTCATGATCTCAGGGTCCTGGGATGGAGGCCCGCATCGGGCTCCCTGCTCAGCGGGGAGCCTGCTTCCCCCTCTCTCTCTCTGCCTGCCTCTCTGCCTCCTTGTGATCTCTCTCCCTCTGTGAAATAAATAAATAAAATCTTTAAAAAAAAAAAAAAAGCTACCCTCTCAGTGTCTCAGAGTTCTAGGGAGGACCTAATGTTTATGTAACTTTACTCAAACTTTTAATTTCATTTGTAGAAAAAAACGAAAATTACTCTAGCCTTACCGAGCAGGAAAATACCCTATTCTCAAGCAACAGCCAGTGAACTTGTAGTCTAAGGGGGAGAGGAAGGCTGGGGGCAGTGAGGCCCTGGCAAGCACAGCTCTATCTGCTGTCATTATTTTAACTGTAATACAAAGGAATGCGAACAAGAGCCTTTTATACCGTAACCCTTAAGCTTTTGTGCTCCTGATGATGGTGGTCCATTTAGACACTATGAGAAGTACTACTTTAAATCAAAGAACCTCTTAATCAGAAAAGCCACAATAAATGTTTTTACTACAATTTGGTGAGGTTATGTTACTCTTATAAAAATTCAGTGTTGTCAGAAAAAAACTCCATTTCAAAGGAAAAAATGGTTTAAACATACCACGCCCAAAAACCAATGCTATCACCCCCCAAGAATGTCCTAGAATTCACCAAAGAATGATCCAATCTTCATGAAAGTTGAAAAAGCTTTTTACATTTCCAAAAGTCTTGATTCCTCTTCAGGAATCAAGAGGCCCTGGAGAAGAAAAAAAAAAAAAAAAAAAAAAAAAAAAAAGACCAACCGCCCTAGCCCCTCCACTCAAGAGTTCTGTGAAACCAGAAACATTCTGGAATGGTATGGGTGGCTGCTAACCACCTATGACCCCTGTCTCCGGATGCAGGTGTTGTGCACCTTCTTCAGTAGCTTCCAGCTCTCCCAAGTGGCAGAAAGATGAGCAGCTCCTGGCAGCAAAATCAGCCCACATATCATCTCTGACCTACAGACCACGGGCTGCCAAGCTGTTTAAACTAAATATGCACACAATTTAAGAAAAATCACTTGTTGGTGCTTCTTTTAAAGAAAAAGTAGGGTTTCTATATGCAGATGACGATACAGAGCAATACATGGACTAATTCAAATTATTGAATTGAACTGAACCGAACTTATTCAAATAAAATCTGGACAAGAAAGAAAGTCATTCCTACAATATAAGAAAATAGATGCTGAACTGCAAAAACCCAATACCCCTCCCCAAGAACTCTGTTTTCATGATTTGGAAGTTAAAATAATCCTACCTTATTGTCTCTGCCTTCTTTTTTCAAAGATTTTATTTACTCATTTGTCAGACAGAGAGACAGAGAAGAGAGCGAGTGAGCAAGTGAGCAACAACCAGGGGAAGCAAGGAAGAAGCAGGCTCCCAGCTGAGCAGGGAGCCTGATGTGGGGCTGGACCCCCCCGTACCCTGGGATCATGACCTGAGCCGAAGGCAGACACTTAACTGCCTGAGCCACCCAGGCATCCCTGTCTCTGCTTTCTTAACTTTCTTGTGTTAACTTCCTAATCTCAAATCTGGCCTTTTCTTAAAGCTTAAGACACTCCCATCTTCCACTTCTCACATCATAGCAAGCCAACCATCACAGAAAATCCTAGATGAATCTCCACCATGCCCCTAAGAGGATATAGAAGCCACTCACAGAAAGGCCATCTCTGGAGCTTCAGATCAGCTGTGAGGAAGACCTAGTATCTGATTTCACAGAAAGATCTGGAACACCTTGTCACCTGAATTCTGAAACAGCAGATTCATGCTGGAGCAGAGCTAATTTCTTGAAATGGTAGGTTCTCAACACTTTTTCTTCTGACTCACAAAAAATGGAGCCTGAACTGATGGGGAAAGGAAATAAAAATCTGTCCATTCATTCAGTCCACACTGCTTCCTACACTGGACATGGTCATATCTCTATATGCAATCTAGACTACCATCAATACTAATGGATTCTAAAATAGTATTGCTTTATATATACAAATATTTTTAATTAACATGAAAATTTGCTGTCAAGAAAAATGTAGATTTCTTAAAAGTAGTTTTTTCGTATGAAAAATACTGTAACATATTAAAGTCAAGAAAAATTTCAAGGATATAAAATTATACCCTGGATGATCACAACTATTATAAAAACAAACAAAACTATCCAGGTACAGAAAAGGAGACTAGAAAGCCACCAAAATGTTAACGGTGGTAGCACTATTAAACTTTTAAAATTGGTCTTCTGTATTTTCCAGATCTGCTGCAAGGACGTTTCATATAACAAGCAATTTTTAAAAATAAATAAGTAAAAACTAGTGAATAGCCAGAAACTGAAAGCAACCCAAATTTAAATTAGCAAAAAAACAGATCTGGAATTGTGACATATCCAAAAAATGAATACACCACCGATACAAAAGGAAAAAAAACAACTACATGCTACATAAGCTAAGAAGAAGACACCAGACACATGATTCCATTTCTATGAAATTCTAAAGGCAAAACTACAGTGAGACAAAGAACAGTGGTTTTCAGGGGTGGGGACAAGAGAGAGGGCCTGAGAATGCAAAGGGGCACCAGGGAACTTTCTGGGGTGGTGGAAATGTTCTATGTTCTTGACTGTGGTGGTTACACAGCCATATACATTTGTCAAAATTCATCAAACTGTACCCTTTAAATAAGTGAGTTATACTGTATGTCAATTATACTTCAATAAAGCTGATTTACAAAATAAAACTAGAGAAAGTCGAAAACATTTTATTAAGGTAAATGATACCATTAGAAACCGAACAAATAACATTATTCCTGCTACACAGATAAGACAAATTGTGTCTTATTTACACATGAAATACATTAAATCTTTTTTTTTTTTAAGATTTTATTTATTTATTTGACACACAGAGAGAAAGAGAGAGAGAGATTACAAGTAGGCAGAGAGGCAGGCAGAGAGAGAGAAGGAAGCAGGCTCTCCGCCAAGCAGAGAGCCCGATGTAGGCCTCAATCCCAGGATTCTGAGATCATGACCTGAGCCGAAGGCAGAGGCTTTAACCCACTGAGCAACCCAGGCGCCTGAAATAACATTAAATCTTAACACTTTATTTAATATCCTAATAAAAATAAGAATGTCACAAAACACAGTTACCAATGAACTTACCATACCTCTCATTTCCAAGAGATTTATAACCACAACACTGATTCTATCAAGAAAGTAATATGAAATACAAACTCATTAAAGAATAATGTCTCATAGCCAAGTTCAACTTACTAATAGTCTCACTTCTATACATTAAATTAGAAGAATCTTGCAAACTTTTCACAGGACTTACTATTCCTTAATGTGCCTTACAGAAAATCCCGTAGTTTCAAGAACCCCATCTTACTCTCATTGTAAGTGACTGCTAACACAGTGCTCTCACTGGAGGTTAACAAGTGACCGCATCAAGCTGCAAGGAGCCTTCAGATTTCCAGTGTGATGCTGCCCCTCCTTCTAAGGCTACAATCCAAACAAATTTTAAATTATTCTTTTAAAAAGTCAATTTCTGTAACATGTCACAACCCAATTAGTTTTATCATGTAACACGGTTGATGAAAAATAAGCATTTATGTGACAACAAGAAAATCTCAACAGACTGAATTTGATATTAAGGAACCGTTTTAGGTGGGTCGGGTTTTTTTTAAAGTCTTCATCTTTGAGATGCATACTGAAGACATATTGATTACATTATCTGATGGGGAAAGTGTTGAAACCAGACTGGCCGTCAATGTGATGACTGCTGCGATTACATGACAACTGTTGTCCCTGTGTGTTAATCACCTTCTTGCCTCTACTTCTGTATATGCTTGAAACTCTCCATAATAAAAAGTTTAAGAACAATTCTCGGAGTAAAACCTAAAAATCAATTATAACAATAAATCGACAATTCATAATCACAGTGAGCCAGGAGAGGCTGTTTTCATTCACTCAGAATGCTAATGCGGCAGAATGACAGAAAAACAGACCACAAATGGAGTTTATTTTCTTAATTGGAAGTAGATAGGATAAAAATGGGGGAAAGTACATTCGCCCACAACATAAAACTGCTTCCTTCAATATACCCCATAAGAGCTCCTGAGGTGTAATTATTTTTTTTTGAAGATTTTATTTTTTTAAGTATTCTCTACGCCCAACATGAGGCTCAAACTTCTAACCCAGAGATCAACTGTCGCAGGCTCCCCTGACTGAGCCAGCCAGGCGCCCCTACTGCAGTGCAAGCTGACGCAGCCTTCAGTGATGCCACTTGCCTTTAGAGACCAGTTCCTAATTGCTAGGGAAAAATCCTTATCTTTCTTAAAATTCATCCCATTATTCCTGGCTGCACTTCCATGTACTGTGTAATTTCCTTCACAAGTGTCTGTTTACTCCTAAACCTACAATTTAATTCCTGATTTCTTGATTTACAAAACTGATCTGCCCCTGTTTGTTTTGATTTTCATTTTTTGTTTGGCAATTTCATTCCCTGTCTTTAAGCTTACTTTCCTTAATCAGTATCCTTAATCAGATCCTTAATCACTGAATCATTTCAGTTAAATTTGCCTGTACCTTCCCAGTACAGTCCTCTAGTAGTACCACGCCTCGGAAACAATCTCAATAATCAGTGTGACTGCCCTCTGGTTTGGTGATGAGATGATGCTCTATCCCACACAGACCAATGCTTGTGTTTTGGGTGTAGCATACTGAAATTTTCAGGCAGCTTTCCACTATTAAAACATCTACCCACCACAACCTCTGCTCAGCTCCATGTAATCCTTGGCACGTTTTCAGGTGACTACCGAGAGGGCAAGAATACCCTTGAGTCTTATAACCCAACAGTTCCTAATAAAAATCAGGACCACTTCCTGAATGCCATGCCTTGTGCAAAAAAGCACTTGTTACATCTTTGTTGTCCAACAGAACTTCCAGTGATGGCACAGACATACACATATATAGACCTGCACTGTCCTGTACGGTGGTCACTAACTACATGTGGCTACAGAGCACTTGAGATGTGGCTACAGTTGCCAAGGAACTGATTTTTTAATTTTAATTTTAAACAGTCGCAGTACGAGACTAACAACTATACTGCTGGAAATTTTCTTCATAAAAGTCATTTCCATTTATTTTTATGTCTGTATATATTCAAGACTAGCTAGGACAGAGTTTGTCAACCCCAGCACACCCAGAATTTTGGACAGGATAATCCTTGCGTGTGGGAGCTGTACTGTGCATTGTAGGCTGCTGTTCCGCAGCATCCCGGGCCTCTATCTGCTAGAGGCCAGCAGCAGTGCTCCAGCTGTGACAAGCAAAAAAAGTATCTCCAAATACTGCCTATAAATATACCCTGTGGGGGAACAAAACTGCACCCAGTTGAGAACCACTGATCTAAGACAAAGTCTGGAATCTGCACTCAATGGTAAGGATATTCTAGAGCAATCTCTTTGATTTCCTGCCTTTTGATTTGAAAATGAGACAACACATAAAAGCAATCAAAAGTAACCATCTCTTCATATTTTCCACATTATCCACATTATAATATTTGTGTTTTCCTACCCACTATCTCAGTTGTTCCTTACCGACCTTGAGATGGGTACTGTGCCTGATTTAGAGATGTGGGGGGAGGGGGGCAGGGAGAGAGACAGGGAGTAAGGCTCTAAGTGGTTAAATGACTGGCCTACCAGCACATAGTAAGTAACAGGACTGAAACAAACCCAGACTCAGGAATTCTAAATTTCTAACTACTCTATTATCTTACCTGGTAGCCTTACAGCACCTAAAGGGGAAGCTCCTTAGAGAAAAACCCTTTTGATACGACAATCTCAACCCAGACTGTTTGATTGCACAATACACGACAATGCCAAAAAGCAAATCTCACAGGAAAATTCCACATAGACAAACAATGAGAACTGGTTCCTATTGTAACCAACCTGCATCGTGAGAAATAATTCAGGATAGGGACAAGTCACAGCATACCCACACCACCTTAAAAAGGCCTCTCCTAGGCCAGTTCTAGAAAAGGGTTAAGAGTGTCAGCCCCCAGACAAAAGGCATAGTTGGAAGGAGGAGTTGAGGGGAAGGAGAAATCAAAACTCTAAGACAGAGAAGGCTGCTCTAAGGCTGAGATGCCTCAAAAGGTGACAAGATCCCAGAACACAGGCCATGTGGAACAGTGGAAAGAGACCTGGACTTGGGGGGAGGGGGGGGCAGGGGAGACCATCACATGGACCTCATCTGTCAGCAGCTCACTGTGTACCCCTAGATAAATTCCACAAAGCTCTGGGCCTGTTTTTTTCAACTCATTAGTGAAAAGACCGGTCTACATGACTTCTTTGGCACGTTCCAGATCTTAGCAGGTACTTCCGGCCCTTCCCTCAGAATCATTTTCTTGATATTCTTTTGCTGTTTCTCTGATACAATGATTCAAGCAGAAACAGTACTCACTCAACAAATTCACTAGAAAGAAAATCAAAATGTCACAAAAGTATCTGAGCAGAAATGGTTTCAATTCAACACAGTAAATATTTGCATAGGGCCAGCCATTCGGCACTAGAGGCCTTGTAATCTCTCTGGGAAGCCACAACCAACATCCTAGGCTCTCTGAACTCCTCTCCTCTGCCCTAGCCACCCCCACCTATATTCACCAACTACATTTATTATTTGGTCTCCCAGGGCAATAATTAAAGATTTTAACCCAACATACAAAGACTATTACAGAATTAGCAAGTCTGAAAACACAAAGGAAAAAAATTACATAAACTTTTGTTACACTGAATATATTTTAGGCATCTGAGACAACACATCATTACACTGAACAAAATATCTGACTTTTAACAAGATGTGGCTATTTTAAAAAGAAAACTTATTTGAAGAAAATATCGATGTTTTGAGGCCCCCTCTACTTTCTTTAATGCACCAATTTATTTGCAATTCCATACTGTCTGTCCAATTTTACTGCTTTTCATGTAAAGAATAAAGCCTACTTATTTATACCATTTTTCATCCAAAAAAAATTATCATTTCATTCCTGACATAGACACATTTCTCATATAAAAGTCAAGCTATAGTGGCACACTCTTTCCAATTACCAAAACTTATTAAATCTTGGTAAAGTTTTTAATCTAAATATAAAAATGTTCTTGGCTTCTTGTTCCAGTTAAAAGGCTCTAGAAAGCCAGTCTGTTTTGTAAACAGATTTTTGTCAAGCAAACCAGCAATAGGCTGATCCTGTAACTCTGCAACAAGGGATGCAAAGAGGATCCTTCCCTTTGAAGAGGAGACACAGAAGAGCTCCACCAGAGGTCAGCTACATCAAAACAGGGTGCACGGCTGTCTCAAATGCTGTCCTCACAAATCTCAACAGGCCATTCTTTCCTGCTACCAGCTCAACTATATATCCCCGAAATTGTACCTACAGTACCTTCTATTTTCTCAAGTGTCTGCCACCTCGATACACACATTTTATAATATGAATCAGATCCACTTCTATTTGATAAAAACTCAAAAGACGGTTTAAATATTCCTAATATTGGGTACTGACACTACAGTAATCAAAACCAAAACTGATTACTTTTTTACATTAGAAATGAACAAAAGGGTAGCTTAAAAAAGGATACATTACTTGTAAATTCCCCAGACTAGTTGAAGTAAAATGAATGTACCAAAATGAATCAGAGTGCCCAAGACAACTGGCAAAATAGGTTTTGGCAGACAGTCAACTGAGTAAGCTAGTCAGGATTCTTGGTATATATAAAGTAGGACTAATATAGAAAACATGGCCTACCTCTCTCCTGCCTGCTGCAATTTTCTAAGTTACAAGTTACACAACAAGCACTACTAACTTGGTTCTATGAGTGACAGTAGGGCTCTCCTCATTAAGAGCCTGGCTCTAAAATTTACAAAAATAATCTTATGTCAAAATCTCAGATATCTCCATCTCTAATGAAATAAAATCAGAGTAAGGGTCACATCACAAAATATTAAAATAATAAATGACAAAACTTATTTCAGTATTTTCAGAAAGTATTTCAAAAGTTTCACGAACATGTTAAATATAATATAGCTACAGCAAAGATTCGACCAATCTGAACCCAGTGCCACAAACTAAGCCGCCAGCTTTCGGACTGAGAAGCTGTCCGCCCCACCTGAGGCAGTTAGATCCTCCGAGACCGAGGCCGAGGCCAGTATCTCAGCAGCAAGTTAGGCCTCTTCCTCCCGCCGGGAAGCGCATGACAAACGGCGTCATGCAACTTATGTCACCCGGTCACTTAGCAAAATCATATCTAACTTCTAAACTTGGGTCCAGATGGCCATTTATACTAAAAGAAATAGAAAGCAGCTATATCACTGGGGGAGAAGAAGACTTAAAATGCCCCACTTTCTGGCCCCGTAAATATTCAGCCCATCATTAGATCGGAGTCCTAAATTCTAAGACTTACTTTAATGGAAGCCTCCCTCAACCTTCTCCGAGTCCCTGTTTTGCAACAGTGAAGGAACTTTTCCTGCTTTATCTTAGTTCCCTGAGAGCATGCGGCCCTGCAATTCAATATCCTAAACTGGCAGGGAATGGTGGGGGAGGCAAAGGAAGGAATCCACAGCCAAAATAGCCTTCTTATTAAAGACAAAAAAAAAAATCATAATTCCTCCTCCGCCCATAGCAAACCCATCCCAGAAATTTACAGCTTGTTAAGAAAGCAGCATTGCGAACTGCAAACGTAAGAGTTTTCCTTTGACTCTACGCACGGTTTTCAGCTGTCAAATTACAACTCAGGAAAACACTATCATTAGAATAAAAAAGGAAACAAAAAACCTCGCACCACAGGGGCTGGAGAAGGAGCATACCAGCCCCGTTTCGGAAGAAGGAGAGCAAAGGGAATCTAATCCACTTCCCCACCCCCGCCTGAATTCATCCCCTCCCCGGGCAGGCAAACCTCACTGCAGGAGCTCAAATTTAATAATAATAACAATAATCATGGCGCTTCCTCCCCCCCACCCAACGCAATCTGCCGGGAATCAGCCTCCCCATCCCCCGGGATCTCCAGGCTTGGCAGGTCCAGACCACCCCACCGGACACAGCTCCCGGGGGCCCCGGCGAGCCCGGTCTACCCCGGGGCCCCTCGCCCCGCTTCTCCTCTTCCCTCTCTTTTTACCTCCACCATCCCCCATCCGCATTGTCTGTCTCAATTCAACTTTGACTAATATGGATTCCTCGGGCCTGGGCCGGGCGGTAATTACAGCCCGCCCCCCCCCGCCCGAGCCGAATTACCCCCCCCCC
>LNAC01000064.1:1338107-1431965 GCA_002007465.1 Ailurus styani | reverse complement strand
AGGGGCGGGCTGCGGGCTGCGGGGACGGTGTGGTCCCGGCGGCGGACGGGATCCGGACTAGGGAGGTGGGGAGGGAGATGAGCCAGCACCGCGCGTCACTGGCGAGAAGGCGCCGCCACCACCGCCAGCACCGCCGCCGCCATCTTCACTTCTGCCCCAGTTTCTCCGTCTCGCAGGCTCCGCTCCCGAGCGGCGGGGGAGGGGCGAACGGGAGGAGGAGAAGGAGGGAGGAGACCGGCGGGCGGGGGCACGGCTGCTGGGGGCGGGGCTCCGTGAAACGGGCGGTAAGGCCCTTGCGATTGGGCGGCTCAACGTTGTCGGGCCACGGCGCTGTAAGGCGCGTGCGGATTGGTCTGTTCGGCCCCGAGCCCGGCCCCCCGGGGGGGGTGGGAGAGCTCCCGAGTGAGTGTTCCGGAGAGCACGTGTTAGGGAAGGAGGAGGCGGAGGGGAGCCCGCTGGGGCGGGGAAGAAGTCTGGGAGGGAGGCTAAGTGTGTGTCCCCAGGGAGGTGGGAAGGAAGAGGGGCTCCTGCGCTTCTCGCTCTGATTTCCCTGGGGCAGCCCTAATTATTCTGCGGATCTTTAGGGGGGTTTTGTTGTTTCTCGCCTTTCATCCGCAGTTATATTTAAAGTGGAAGTGAAAAATCAGTAAAGGAGCAAGAAATACACAGCCTTTTATTGGAGAAGTAAGGTAGTTATGTAAGGACCTTTCCAGAAGGTCCTATCGTAGGATCAGAGAGCTGACTTTGCAGCAACTTCTTTAATCACCCTACTCTCCCCAGTGTCCCCAGCAATACCATCACATACCCGTACAAAGACAAAATGTGGAAATTTCCACTAATTTCCTGATTTAAATGATTCATGGGGTTTTTAAACTACTTTTAAATGAAGGATGATATCTCTCTCCTACAAAGGAGTTCTTCAACTCATGATCAGTGGGATCAAACGGCAAATTCTTGAATGGATCTTTTTTCTAAGGAGCTCCTTTTTTTCTAGGGAACCAGTTCATAGCGTTCTTCTCAAGGCTTCCATGGCTCCTTCAAAAAATCAAGTACCCCTTTCAAGGCAAAGAGTGAAAACTAAGCTGCTTCTCCAGTTTGTGTGGATGTTTGTTAAATCAGGGGTCTTGGGAAACGTTCTTAATGTTAAACATCGCTTTTCTTCTGTTTCTGCATTACATATATGCACACACACTTTTGCATAGGAAGTTCTTTTGGGCAAAATATATGAACATTTATTTATAAATCAGGATGGAGTAGGTACCCCCTTGAGACAGATAATGGAACAGTTTTGTAGGTCACCAGCTCAAAATTGGCCCAGATTAGTTTAGACTAAAAAGTGATTGCAAGGCTGGTATTTAGTCCTCCAAAGCCAGAGGGAAGCAGGGCAGACCAATGGACACTGCTAGTTTTAGAGCCAGACAGAACTGGATTTCTTTCCTGTTTCTGCTACTTAACTATGTGACCTTGATTAAATTTTTGGCCTATCATAATGTCTATTTTCTCCTTTGTAAAATATTCCATAGTTACAGAGGGTTATGGTGAGGTCTAAATAAGATAATGTTTGTCAAACACCTGGAGCAGTTCATAACACTTGGTAGGCTCAGCAAATGGAAGCTTTCATGTGTCAACTGTGCTCAGTATGTGCCACTTGATATACTTTTTTGATACTCAAATCACTCTATGGGGTAAGTAATATTATCCCCATTATACAGATGATAACACTGAGGCTCAAGCACTTCAGGTAAGTGTTGAAGCTGAGACTGAAACCCGGGTCACCTAACTTTGATTACATTGCTCTTTCCTCTATACCACAGCTGCCATCTAGTTAATAATTTAAAAGGAACAGATTATTCAAAGCCATAGGACAAATGTGATATGATAAATGCAATAAGAGTGCTATGGAAGTTAATAAAGGAAGTGATACAAGCCAAGACAATTAAGAAAAGTCATTTAAGCTGAGCTTTCAAGAATGTTCAGGGCAAATAGAGTATCTAGCTTAAACTTATTTTATATTTGCCCCGGAACAAACTCCACACCACACCCATCCATTGCTTCTTTCTTCAAAATTTGTTTTTCTTCATCTTTTCACTGTGCTTCCACCCTGTTTCCTCAATTTACCCCCTCCTAGTTTCTAAGTTCTGAGACTTTCTCTCCTGGTTGAAGGCCAGTCTTCTCACTCTAGGCAGCCCATTCAGACTGCACATTTGGTCTCTGATGACCATTTCGGAATTGCAATGTTTTTGTTTTCCCAGGATAGCTTGTTAGGGAGAATTTTCCTCTTCTAGATCCCCAACACTTTGGTGGGTCACACTTTGCACAGAGAAAAACAAGAATAAAGCCATGGAGTTTTGCAAGCCCATCACATAGACAGGGGAGGAGGAATACAGATAGAGAATGGAGACAAGCAGGGTTCAAGCAGAACCTCTTTGAAGTACCAAAGTATAATACAAGCCTAGAAAAGAACACTGGGGGAGAGGGTTCTCTTCTAATAATTTGGACTAATTCTCCCTTTGAAAACAAATGAATGGAGAAATGAGACAGAAATGGGTAAAAGCTTAATGAAATATGGGCTGATGGATGTTTTAACACTGTGGGCAACTCGAATGCAATCCCACTGGGGACCATCTGAGAGACTGTGGGGGGCCACACCTCAGAATTATCTCAATGAGTGGAGAGGAAACTGGAGGTGTTTATCCATCAACTCCATCCCTCAGTGTTTGAGGACTGTTCTTGGGTGAGCTCCCTGACACTTTACACTTTCCCCACTTGTGGGTAAAGCATACTCCTAAGGCCAAAGAATAAAAGAAAAGAAATTACCAAAAAAAGGAAAGAGAAAGAAAGAAAAAGAAATGTGAGAGATTTTTGACAGTCAACCCATATTAAAGGGTACTCTTTAAGCAAAAGGAAAATGATCCCCCAGTGAAAGCTCAGAGAGGCATAAAGGGATGAAGAAGATTGAAAAGGGAAGAAAATATGTAGGTATATAAAAGTTGACCAAGTAAAACAATGGGGCTCAAAAATCCAAAACACTGACACCAGATGCTGGCAAAAATGAAGAGCAACAAGAATGGAATGCAAAATGGTGTGGCCACTCTAGAAGAGAGTTTGGTGGTTTCTTACAAAACTAACATACTCTTAACATATGATCCAGTAATCACACTTCTTGATATTTACCCAAAGGACTTCAAAATGTATGTCCATGCAAATATCTGCACACAGGTGTTTATAGAAGCTTTATTCATAGCTGCCAAAACTTGTAAGCAGCCAAGATGTCCTTTAGTAGGTAAATGCCTATATCTGCACAATGGGATATTGTTCAACACTAAAAAGAAATAAGCTATCAAGCATGAAAAGATATGGAGGAATATTAAATGCATATTACTAAGTGAAAGAAGCCAGTTTGAAAGGCTACATACTCTGTGATTCCAACTATGTGACATTCTGGAAAAGGCAAAACTGTGGAGATAGTAAAAAGATCAGTGGTTGCCAGAAGTAGAGAGAGGGATGAATAGGCAGGCAGAGGACAGAAAAATTTTAAGGTAGTAAAACTATTCTGTTTGATGCTCTAATGAAGGATACATCTCATTATAAATTTGTCTAAACCCATAGAATTTACAACACCTAGAGTGAATCCAAATGTATTCTATGAACCCTGGGTGGTAATGATGTGTCAATTCAGATTCATAAGTTTTAACAAACAGACTACTCTGATAAGGGATGTTGATAATGGACAAGACTATGCATGTGTGGAGGAAGCGTACATATGGGAAATTCTGTACCATATTTTTGCTGTGAATCTAAAACTGCTCTAAAAAATAAAGTCTAGGGGCGCCTGTGTGGCTCAGTCATTAAGATCAGTAAGCAACTGCCTTTGCCTCAGGTCATGACCCCAGAATCCTGGGATCAAGCCCCACATCGGGCTCCCTGCTCCACGGGGAGCCTGCTTCTCCCTCTCCCCCTCCCGCTGCTTGTGTTCCCTCTCTCACTCTCTCTCTGATAAATAAAATCATTAAATAAAAAATAATAAAGTCTATTAAAAATATTAGCAAAATACTAGCAAAAAAATATTAGCAAAACAAATTCAACAGGATATAGCAAAAATAGATCATAAACAAGTTGGATAATTTGACATGGAAGTCAACATATAATTCACCATATTAACAGAAAGAAGGAAATAAATCATTTCAAAGGAATAAGAAAAAGAATGTTATAAAATTCTATAAATATTCATAAAGAAAAGTCCTTAGTAAACTATTAATAGAAGGAGACTTCTTTAATTTGATAAAATGTATTTCTGAAAAGCCTACAGAAAACATCTTTTGCAATGGCAAAATGTTGACAGCTTTCTGCCAACACTGGAAACAAGAATGTTTGTTCTCACCACACCTTTTCAACATTGCACTAGGGTTCCAGTTAGTGCAATAAGACAAGAAAAACAATTTTAAAGTATAGGGATTAATTTTCCAAATCAGCTGCCAAAGTCAGCAGAGGGACAGTCCTGGTAATCAATGGTTAACACCATCTACAGGGTCACCTGGAGGCCAGAGTGACCAGGCAGGTAGAGCTGGACTGGGACCTGGTGGTCATGTACTATAAGGATAACAGTATGTCTGGCAACTTCTACAGAACTAAGAGGAGATACCAGGCTTTGGACTTCTTCCACAAGCAGATAGACGCCAACTCATCCCATGGTCCCTACCATTTCTGGGTCTCCAAGCACATCTTCAGGTAGAATGTGTGACGCATGCTACCCCACAAGATCAAGCATTGCTAGACCACTTTAGAGCACCTCAAGATTTTTAACAAGAAAGAGCAAGTAATTATTTCTCCTCAAATTTGTGTGTCTGGGGTGCCTGGATGGCTCAGTGGGTTAAAGCCTCTGCATTTGGCTCAGGTCATGATCTCAGGGTCCTGGGATCGAGGCCCGCATCAGGTTCTCTGCTCAGCGGGGAGCTTGCTTTCTCCTCTCTCTCTCTGTCTGTCTGCCTCTCTGCCTATTTGTGATCTCTCTCTCTCTCCGTCAAATAAATAAATAAAATCTTAAAAAAAAAAATTTGTGTGTCTGAAGCTCACACGTAAGTTTGTCTACTTGAGGCACCTGACTTATGAAGCTGGCCAGAAGTACCAGTAAATAAAATCTTTAAGGAAAAAAAGAGATACGTATAGGTTTTAGAAGTAAAACATAAAACCATCATTGTTTTCATGGGACATATTTTAATATACAAAAAATTAGGATTAGTAAGAAAGTTTAGCAAAATAACCAGAAATTAGGTTAATGTCCACCAAAAATCAACTGTTTTTATACACCTAAAAAACGAAAAAGAATTAAAAAATGAAATATTAAAATACCATTTAAGGTAATATAAAAACTAAAAATACCTAATATCAAAGAAAAAATTCAATAAAATATGTATAAAACCTCTACACAGAAAACTTTATTTTTTTAAAGATTTTATTTATTTTTAGAGAGAGAGCAAGCAGGGGGATGGGCAGAGGGGGAGAGAGAATCCCAAGCAGACTCCATACTGACTGTGGGGCTCACTCTTACAACCCCAAGATCCTGACCTGAGCCAAAATCAATAGTCTGATGCTTAATTGACTGAGCCACTCAGGGGCTCCTACACAGAAAACTTAAAAATATTTTTGAGAGAAGTCAAAGATGATCTAAATAAATGGAGGGATATAGCATGCTCATGGGCTAATACAACTAATATGGTGAAGCTGTAAATTCTCCCTAATCTATAGATTCAGCATCATCTCAATCAGAATTCTGACACTTCTCCTCCCCCCTAGTGGAAATGTATAAGACAAAGAGATCAATGAAATTTTTAAAAACTCAGACATAGACCAAAGGTTAATAAACACACAACTTTAACACCATAGGCACTTCAGGACAGTTGGGAAAGAAAGGTGTTTGCAATAAATTGTGCCAGGACAATTGGATATCATTATTTTAAATTTTAAATTAAACTTAACGCCTATCCACATCATACACAAAAATCCAGGTAGATTGTAGATCTGACTGTATCAGGCAAATAATAGGGGTGCCTGGATGGCACAGTCAGTTAAGCATCCAACTCTTTTTTTTTTTTTTTTTAAGATTTTATTTATTTCTTTGACAGAGCAGGAGGAGGGGTAGGGACAGAGGGAGATGGAGGAGCAGACTCCCCGCTGAGGAGGGAGCCCAATGAGGGGCTGGATCCTAGGACCTCAGGATGTGTGTGCTACATTTCACTACAGAAAAATATTTTTTAAAAGGAAAGATGACTCGGGGCACCTGGGTGGCTCAGTCAGATAAGCGTCTGACTCTTGATTTTGGCTCAGGTCATGATCTTAGGATCCTGAGATGGAGCCCCACATCAGGCTCCTCGCTGGGCATGGAGCCTGCCTATGATTCTCTCTCTTCCTCTCCCTCTGCCCCTTCCCACCTCCCTCTCTCTCTTTCTCTCTCTCAAAAAGTAAAATAGGGCGCCTGGGTGGCTCAGTGGGTTAAAGCCTCTGCTTTCGGCTCAGGTCATGATCTCAGTGTCCTGGGATCGAGGCCCGCATCGGGCTCTCTGCTCAGCAGGGAGCCTGCTTCCTCCTCTCCCTGTCTCTCTCCCTGCCTCTCTGCCTACTTGTAATCTCTCTCTCTGTGTCAAATAAATAAATAAAATCTTAAAAAAAAAAAGTAAAATAAATAAATAAATAAAAATTTAAAAATTAGAAGGAAAGAAAGAAAGATGGCTCTATTTTGTACTGTATAGAATTTAAAAAAATTGTTTAATCTTTTATTTATTCAGTTTTAAGTAAGCTCTATGCCTTATGTGGGACTTGAACTCAGGACCCTGAGATCAAGAGTGAACTCATGACCTTGAGATCAAGAGTGGCATGCTCTACTGACTGAGCCATCCAGGTGCCCCCACCATATAGATATACTAATTCAAAATGAATCACAGACCTAAATGTAAGAGATAAAGACTTAGGAGTCTTAGAAGAAAAGATAGGAGTGAATCTTTGTAACTTCAGATAAGGCGATTGTGTCTTAGGGACAAAAACACAAACAATTATTAAAAATAGATAAATTGGACTTCATTAAAATTTAATACTTTTATGCTTCAAAGGACACCAAGCCAAGAAAGTAGGAGGGCAATTCATGGAATGGGAAACAGTGTTTGCAAATCATGTATCTGATATGAGATCAGCATCTAGATTATATGAAAAACTCTTAGGACTCAACAATCAAAAGACAAAAATCCAATTTGGAAATGGGTGAAGAGGGGCAGAAAAGGCTGATGATGAATAAGAAAGGGTAAAGCAGTGGTTTGTGAAGGTGTAGTGATGTTAACAAGCAGCAGACAAAAGGCAGAGTGTTCTACTCCTGATTCCTCCATCAAAAAGCTCAGTCTGGACTACATAGGGAAAGAAAGATTTTGAAGGTGAGCAATTAAAGCTCAGATTAGGAGAAAAAGACTACCCAAGAGCACTGAGTTGTCTTAAATGAAGTAAATCCTCCAGAGCCCGATAAACCATACACCACACTGCCAAATAATAGTTTTAAAATCTTGAGGAAAAAAATAGGCCAAGGATTTGTGTAACATTTCTCCAAAGAATATATACAAATGGCCAATAAGCACATGAAAAGATGCTCAACATCTTTGTCATTAAAGAAATGCAAATCAAACCCACAAAGAGATAACACTTCTCATCTACAGGGACAGTGAAAATAAAAAAGACAGACAACAGGGAACACTGGAGAGGATAGGAAGAAATTGAAGCCCTCATACACTGTTACGGGATTACAAAATGGAGCAGCCACTTTGGAAAACAGTTTGACAGTTGTGACAGTTTTGACAGTTACTCAAAAGTCAGAGTAGTAGTCATAAGACGACCTCTAGGTATATACCCATGAGAATTGAAAACTTAAGTCCTCATAAAAACTTGTACACAAATGGTCATAGTACCATTATTCCTAATTGAGAAAAAGTGGATACAACCGAATGTCTATCATCTGATAAATGGATACATTCAATGTGGTATATCAATACAATGGAATATTATTTACCATAAAAAGGATTGGAACTCTGATGCATGCAACAGCATGAACGAACCTTGAAAACATTATGGTAAGTGAAAGAAGCCAGACACAAAAATTCAAAAATATAGAACCTTTCTGTTCATATGATGTGTCCAGAAGATGCAAATCCATAAAGACAGGAAGTAGATTAGTGGTTGCGGGAGGAGGGGGGGAGGTTGGGGGAGTAAAGGGAAAGTGACAGCTAATAGATGTAGAGTGGTTGGTGGGGGAGCGGGGATAAGAAAGTTTTGGTATTAGATCGTGGTGACGATTGTGCAATATTGTGAAATACTAAAAACTACTGACTTTTTAAAGGGGTTAACTTTAAATATGTTAATTATTTTAATAAATTTATCATTCAAAAAAAGGAAAGAAAAGTTGTATGAGCGTAAGCTTCCACCAGCAGTGCCATGAGTTCAGGTGATATATACAAATTCTAACTAAGTAAGCTAGCTTCTACCTACTCGTTGCAGTTTTTAAAAAGTCTGTATCATTCATCCAAAGAACGATGTCCTGAGTGATGAGTACATGCCAAGCACTAAGTATTGTGGATATCTGCAGTGGGGTGGGCAAGGTCTGGGCTCTGCATGGAGGGGGCACTTACAATCCTGCTGTGAGGGCTGAGAGAATGGGGTTATGGGTCCTTCAGCAAGAGGGAAGTCACTTGCCCAAAGTCACACACTTAGTAAGTAGGAGAGTCATTAAGGAAAGCAAAGGTCAAGTCCAATAGGACCTTAGTGGCCCTTTTTTAACCTGATACCCTATTTCACAGAGAAATCTAAGGCTCAGAGTGGTGAAACCGCCCAATGACCTGTGGCATGTTACACACCATCACAAGCATCTTGAGATTGGGAACCCAAGGAGTCCTTCAAAAACTCTCAAGGTCAATCCATGTAAGACCTTTTTCAGCTAACCTAATGGGCCTTGGCAGTTTAAGTTGCCCCTCAGAAATGGAAAAGCCCTCCAATGTGCATTCAACAATTGATCATTGCTGTCTGCCATGTGTTAGACATTGTGCCACGTGCTGGGAGCCTGGCAGTGAGCAAGACAGATGTAGCTGACTCCATGGGGTCTGGCTGTTCCCAAGTGCAGGAAGACAGCTGTTTTGGTGGCTGTGTAAGCATCATCTTGGGAGGCAAAGATACCTAAGGTTTCTGGGCCCCTCCCCACTATTGCGGTTCCATTGGTCTGGACTGGGCCTTGGAATCTATATCTTTAGCACTCTCCGAAGGCCACTCCGGTGAGCGGCCAGCTTTGGGAACCACTGACCTGGTATACCCCACAACTCAGCTAGTAGAGCTCAGTGAGAACCTGGAAAGACTCACCCAATCCCACAGCTAAATAAAATCTGTGTAATGCCTGGGACGCCTGGGTGGCTCAGTGGGTTAAGTGTCTGCCTTCAGCTCAGGTCATGACCCCAGAGTCCTGGGATCGAGTCCTGTGTCCCGCTCCCTGTTCAACGGGAAGCCTGCATCTCCTTCTGCCTGCCTCTCCCCCTCCCTCTTTCTCTCTCTGACAAATAAATAAAATCTTAAAAAAAAAATCCATTTAATGCCTAAACCCTGGGGCATTTATTTGTCGTTAACCAAGTATCAAGCACCTACAGTTGCTAGGAGCTATGACTACAGTGAAGAGAAGACAGCACCTTTCTTACTCTCATAGTACTTATATTTGGTGGGAGTAGGGATGGGAGACACAGGGAAAGCCAAGAAAGAAACAAGGTAACTTACACTCTAATAATGGGAAGTACCATTACTTAAAGTGGGGCCAAGTGAGTGCCAATTCAGTGGAAGAGAATACATTAGGTTGAACCATATAAAATTGTCAGTATTTGACGATTTTTGATCTACAGAAACAGCAGTTGTATGTGGTTCAGCTTTATAAACAGGTGTTAGAAAGCAGTTGAGTCCTTTCTCCCCAGGAAAAAAAAAGGGAAGGTGGTCTTGCAAAGTGGATATGATTTGAGCACAAGAATAACAGATAAAAGCCTAGGGGAAGTGTTTTGTTAGAGAAGTCTCTGAGGAGAAACTGTGGAAAGAAGGGACATTCGTTCTGGATATGGATGGAACACTGGGTAGAAGCAGCATAGTCATAAAAAAAAAGTGTAATGCACCATCATTATTCTTAACAAAGTTATTTATCCTTTGATTGAAGACACAGTCAATAAAAACCATGAATAAAAAAAGTCAAATACTTCCACACAAAAATCTGTGCCATAGCCACTGCCACAAACATCCTGCCCAAAGCAGCCGAGCCTCAGTCCCTGGCCCAGGTGCTACATTCTCTGTGACGTTCTCTGTCATCTGTCATTTACACTGTCAGATGAGACTGCTCCCTCCCCTGAACCTCCAAGGTTCACTCTTCACACTTCCCCTCCAACCATCTACTGTCCCTTACCTCCCTTCTATACGCAGTGAGTGTGCTCCCTCATGGAAATGACTCTATCTGTGTTCACCTGGGTTTTCTGCCCATGAGTAACTGTCCCCAGTATTGGCTCGATAGGTAAAAAAAAAAAAAAAAAAATTAATGCACGCATGCGTGCATGAATGAATGACAACTATCTCCAAATTCTGTTTTGTATTTAAGGTAATGGAAGGCTATAGTCAATTGACCCATGTAACCAAGGCAGGGATTAAAGTACAGTTTAGGCCTGGGGCTGAGCTACCTGCTCAAATAAGGTTCCTGTCCCTGGGCCCCTTTAGGTTCCATCTCACAAGGACTGACCTTTCAGTCTTAGGGGTTGCCCCATGTTTGCTCAACATGATCAAACTTGGGGCACCTGCGTGGCTCAGTCTGGTAAGCAGCTGCCTTCTTCGGCTCAGGTCGTGATCCCAGAGTCCTGGGATCGAGCCCCACATTGGGCTTCCTACTTGGTGGGAAGTCTGCTTCTCTCCCTCTCCCTCTGCCCCTAACCCCACTCCTGCTCTCTCTCCCCCTCAAATAAATAAGTAAAATCTTTAAAACAAAAACAACAACATGATTAAACTCCATAACAGTCTCTTCCCCCCAAGCCAGGTCTGAAAGGGGCAGTCTGGCCGAGTACATATTCCAGTCACAACAGCTATGGCGCTGGCTTTGGCCTACCCCATCATTCCATCGCACATACAGAAAAACTGCTATTTACTGACCCAGCAGGTCCTCATCCCGGCTGCCTACAAGCCCTGTTTTCGGAAGAATGGTGCACCAGCTGCCTGCTTTGCCTGTACTTGGAAATCATCAGGTTTGCTCCCCTCCATCTCGTCTTTTGAGGAAATAACCCCTTTGGTTTTTCCTCATAAGCCCCATGTTCCTGCTACTGAAGTTGCTACCCGGGCTCCATATTGGACCCAGCCTAGCCAAGTCTATATGATTCAGGAGCTGGTTGTTCCAGTTTGTGAATTATCCAGCCCTTTTGCTTTTCTTCCTCTTCACTTTTGCTATTTACGTGTGAGGAAATTTTACTGCTCAGTAACATCTCCCTCAGTGTCTGGGAAGAATACTAATACTTCCATTTGTTTGGTGCTTTGCAGTCTACAGAATGACATTACATATACAAACTTATTTTAGCCTCCTAACAGTCCTGTGCGATAGATTTCATTATTCTCCTTTTCCAGCTAAGCAATGATAAATGACTTGTCTGTGATCACACAGCCAGAAAGTACAACAATTGGGTCTTGAACCCAGCTTCTGATTCTCTGTCTGGTGTCGTTACTGTTAAACACATCAGGGAATGCAAATTTCTCACTTTGCTATCCATTAGAAGTCATGGAAAGTGCTGGATGGGAGAGTAGTGTCCTGATATGATGAGGAAGAGTTTCCCACAGATTTAATTCTGTCAGCCCAGCTGGCTGGAGCATCCAAGTTGGCAGTGAGGCCATGATGTCCACCCTTGAGTGGCCCATAGTTTCTTTTCCTTCTTTCTCTTTTTTTAAGATTTTATTTATTTATTTGTCAGAGAGGGGGAGGGGACGAGCAGGGGAAGTGGCAGTAAGAGGGGGAAGCTGGTTCCTCGCTAGGCAGGGCACCCCACGAGGTGCTTGATCCTGGGACCCTGGGATCATGACCCGAGCCAAAGGCAGACGCTTAACCCACTGAGCCACTCAGGCGTCCCGTGGCCCACAGCTTCAACAACCATATGGTCTTGGCCCTAGAAGGATACACTTTTTGAGAAGTGTATATTCTCACATTTATTGTCATTCTGGGGTAATGTGTGTATCCCATCGACATTCTGTCCATTGGATCACAGTGTACTAATCACCCAGACTAACAAACAAAAATCAATGTTTACAACGGGCTTTACAACTTCCAAAACATTTCTCAACAATCCTCAGAGTTTCATATGGAAGGAAAATAACAATATTAATATCCCCACTTTACAGATGAGAGAACAAGTCTCAGAGAGCAAGTGTGATCAACTTTCCAAGGTCACGCAATTGAGGACTGGGAAGGGGGAAAAGTATCTTCTGAGTCTAAATCTTATATTCTTTCCAGAGAGACCAGTTATTGACAATATATAATGGTAATAATTACCATGTGTATAGGGCTTTAAAAGTTTTATTTTCAAATATATTAGTTCATGTAATCTTCGACAACCCCTGTAGGTAGACACTGTTATTAATTATCCCAATATTGCTTTGAAATTCCCAGCTGTACTATTATTATACCCTTTCACCTTGGAGTCATAGACACAACTTTCGAGAACATTCATTTATTTATTCAACAGATGTTTTTGAGCACCTATGTGTAAGACGCTGCACTGGTTACTGTGGGCAGAGCCTACGTGGTCTGCACTGTTACTAGAACTGGGACGTCAGGTTTATGATTAGCTGAGAAGTGACAGGGGCAGAACGACCAACCTCATACTTTGTATAGAGATGAGGGAAGTTACCTGCCATAGGGCAAAAAAAGCAGGCTCGCAAATGGCACCAGATGCTTCAATTAGTGGCTGTTCCCACAGACTAGAAAATAGATTTTGTATGAGCAACCTAAAAAGAAACATGAGCCTAGCCTTGGTCTACAAGCCCTGTGCGCATACAAAGATAGCAATCGTTATGAGTAATGTCATCATCAGATGCTGAGAATAATATTAGAGGCCATGGTTATTGAATCAACAAATGATTCAAGGTTGGCTCTGGAGCCCTCCCTTGACCGGGTTCAAGTGTTCACGGCCCCATGCATTAGGAAAATCAGCAGTGTATGATTTCAATGACTAAGAGAGGAAGGGGACAAGGCCATGTGCTATCTTTTCTTCACTTCTTCCTTCTCCTCTTTTTACTCTTTTTCTATAGCTACCCAATGAAGACACAAGAGGCTAAATTGGAGAGGGTAGACCAGACCTGGTCGCCCAGGGAGACTGGGGAGACTGTCATTTCCACTGGGGAAATGACAAGGTTGGTGGAGTTCTAGATTTGCCCTGATATTTTCCTCCATAGGAGGGTAACTCACCACCACTGCCATTGTTCAGTGCCATTCTGACTGCTACAAGATGCTGAAAACCTGCCAGGGGATGGGCTTGATTTTTTTTTTTCAATTTAAATTCAATTAGCCAACATATAGTACATCATTAGTTTCTGATGTTGTGTTCCATGATTCACTAGTTGTGTATAACAGCCAGTGCTCATCACATCACATGCCCTCCTTAATGGATGGGCTTGATTGTACCCTTTCCCTGAAAAGTGTAGATCAGAAGGCCAAGTGAGGAACAGGAACAGCACTTCTACCCCCTTAAAGACAAGTCTCCCAAAGTGGTACCTTTTCACAATTATTTAGGCACTATTTTGACATGAAAAGCCATTAGAAGCAGTGAAAAGCAAGATTAGAAAAAAATGAAAGGAAAGTAGTCAAAGAGTACGATTGCTTTCTGTGTTTGCCCTGTGGCCACACTGACCTCCACGCCCTCCACTGCTGCAGCAGGGCCCACCAGTGCTTGACCATCTGTCTGGTCTACCTGTCTCTGGGGATCCTCCACACCCTCCACAGTGCTCTGATCCTTGGAGGCTGACTTCTGTTGACTGCATCAGTGGGGCTCCCTGGTCCTCTGGCCTCTATTTGTCTTAGGTCAATGGTGGCACCAGGGGAGATCAAAGCCTTGGAGGATAGAGAATGATGGGTATTTATCCCCAACCCCCCCAGCTCCCTCCCTATAAGGTCAAGGTTTCTGAGGAATGCGCATTCCCAACTGACAGGCTCAGCAGTCTCCTACAGCTAGGCTCTCCCCAGGTTCCAGTCACTGTTCCCTTTCCTTTCCTCTTTGGACTGGGGCTGAGAACCTGGGGGCCACTCTCCCCCAGGTGCTTCACCGACACTTGTTGGTTTTTCTACATAGTCCCTTCATTACAATTTATTAAATCACCTCTTTTGAGAGGGCCATCTGACTTCTGGCAGACCCCTAACCAGGATACCATCCAAAAGCTTGCTCCTCCTTAGGGTTCAAGCTGTCTCCTTTCTACCCTCTTCACAGAAAATCTCTGGGCATTTCCCTCCTCCTTAACTCTGATCCTCATTTTACAAATTCAAAGCTCCTAATCTCCCCCTCACCCCCGCCCCCAGCCCCCACCTATTCCTTTACTGTGCATCTGCATCATTCCAATCAAGCTACATGAAAGGAACACACCCTAAGGCATTGTTTCTTAACCTGAACCAAGAAAAAAAAAAATCCTCTCTAACAAACAAGACTATTAGGCTGTTACAGTGAATTTTATTCCAAATAAATGGAAAGTGAATCAGAGCTGCTTGTCAAAGAGCAGCTCCATGAACTAGGCCTTCCCACTCATTTTAGCATGCCTGCCCCGATTAAAGGGGTTCCCTCCCCAACTGCTGAGTGTCCCAAAGATGTGGATGAGATGTCACCTTAATGGGCATCATTTGAATTTTAAAAAAAGATTTTTTTTCATTCTCAATGAATCTGTAAAAATTAGAATAAAAGGAGAAGACCTGGGGTCTTTTTGTGGAAGCTACTCTCCTTGGTGGCTTTGTGTGCTCTCTAATGAACTGTCACTGAAATAAAATATTTAATCCCAGAGACTGGGGTGGGATTTATTGTGTAAGAAGAATGATAAACCAAGTCTGGAACTCCTGTCCACATTCTGGATGCAGGAGTCTTTGTCTGCTCTGAGAGCTCCAATGGAGGAAGAGAAAAAAGAAGGAAATTTAGAGGAACTGTGTGGACTTTCATTTCCAGAACTTTCAGGAGGTGAGAGCATAAAAGCCTTCCCGCCACAAACTCCCTCCTTTCCTTCCTCCCTCCCTCCCTCTCTTCCTTCTTACCTTCCTTCCTTCCTTCTCGACAGAGAGAGAGCACAAGCAGGGGTCGGGGGGGAGGGAGAAGCGGACCCCTCCTTGATGTGGGACTCTGTCCCAGGATAATGACCCAAGCCGAAGGCAGATGCTTAACGAACTGAGCTACCCAGGCACCCCCTCAAGCTCCTTTAAATGCTAAGATAAAACACAACATATATCCCTTTAAATGTGTGGCTGGGCTCCTAAGAAAGCAAGTGAAATCCAAAGGTCCAAGTGAAAGATGGGACTGAAAACTGGTAAGAGGAGGGCAGCAGATTGGACCACGGTGTCTGCCCCCATCCCCATCATCAGGGCACCCGGGTTTTCTGGCCACAAGGGGACAGTAGAGTGGGCAGAGAGTTGGAACTGAGAGCTGGGCATTTAGCTACGCCCCTTGAAGGGTTACATCCCTGAGGAGGGAAGAACTAGAGACGATCCACCCACTGTCCTAGGGAGACCAGAAGGAAGCATGTCTGTTTCAGTCCAGGCTCCCAGTGGAGATAAAAAAGAGTTGAGCTGGTTATTTGTTGCCATGGCTTAACCTTCACATGAGTTCAGGGCTCCATGTATTCCATTCCTGTGATTTGCAAATCTTCAAGCTAAGATATTAACAGAGAATGTGATCCTAGGCCAATGATTCTCCTAGCCCTCCAGCAGAAGCAAACACACACACACATGCGCGCGCACACGCACATGCACACACGCACTCGCACACACTCACCCTGCCCCCCGCTGAAAAGCACACCTTCAGCCTGCGTTGCTCAGGGGCTCTCCTGGTAAAAGCCTGAAGGTGAGATTTCAATAGAAAATTCAATAGTCACACCAAGTCCCAAGCAGAATAAATAACAATTAAATTCACACCTTGACTCGTTGCAGGAAATTTCACAACATCACAACACCAAAGAGAGTGAGAGCGAGAGAACAGGTTCCCCACATAAGAGCAACACTTGGGCTGACAGCAAAAGCAACAGGAGAAACTGGAAACTAATGGAATAATATTTCCAAAGCGCTGAGAGAAAATAACTGCCAACCTAGCTTACCTAGGTAGAGAAACAGTGAAATAGAGGCATTTGCAGGCATAAGAGAGAGCTCCCCCCAAGAGGACCTTATGGAAGGGACTACAAAAATGTATATTTAAGAGGACAAGGTCACTCTACAGTCCTCATCTGGTTTGAGAGAGGGTACAGATGTGGGAATGTAGATTAACTTAAACTTTGTCAAATTACACATTCTTAACTAAAGACATAAGGGTAACCAGGATTATAATAGAAATTGAAGGGGGGGCGCCTGGGTGGCTCAGTCGGTTAAGCATGGGACTCTTGGTTTCAGCTCAGGTCATGATCTCAGGATTGTGAGATCAAGCTGCACGTGGGTCTCTGCCCTCAGTGCAGAGTTTGCTTGAAATTCTCTCTTTTTCCCTCTCCCTCTGCCCCTCCCCAGCTTGTGCTCTCCCTCTCTCTAAAATAAATGAAATCTTAAAAAAGAAAGAAAGACAGACAGAAACTGAATGAATGACTCCTAAACCAGAAAAGAAGAAAATGGAGAGTGTTCTCAGAGAGGAGAAAGGCCATTGCACCAGGGCAGATCTGGAAGGAATCCCCTACCCACACCGGCCAGCGATCACGATCAAGTCCAGGCCCAAGATGAGAAGAAACAATGCATCCAGAGTGCGTCTTCAAAGAAACAAAGAGACCAAGGTCATGGAATTCCAGGGAGGCTGAAAGGCCTGAATACAGATCAAGACATTGGAGCTCAGGGGTAAAAGCAGGGATAAATAAATATTTAGTAGCCAAGTTGTGCAAGAAAGTTGTTTAAGATGTTTACATACTTGATGCTTGAATTACATGTGCTATATGCTGTTTTCCATATCAATTAAACTTCGAAAAATAACATACATTTCTGATTTTAAAATAATACATGTTTAAAATTCAGAGAGTACAAGAAAAAGAAAAAAAAATTTTAATTAAATTCAGAGAGTACAAGGAAGAACTCAAGGCCTTAATGCAATGATATGGTTAGAGCACATCTACTGTATTACTCCTGTTACACCAACTCCACCATAGGTCCTGAACACCTCTTCCTCTGGAACTTTGTATTCAAATATCCTGAGAGAAGAGATTTCTCTCATAGCTACACATTATTTGGGGGGTTCCACTCCTCTGTCTTCTACTGTGAATGGAAATGCAGAAAACGGGATCATAAACAGAGAAAGAACGTGGAGCGGTCTCAGTAAAACTGAGTATTCTGAAATGGAAATCGAGCCCACAAATGTAGAGAGTCCTTTCCAAGTTTAAATTGCCCACGGAAGGCTAAACAAAAACATTAGCTTTTTCATACAGTCATAAGCGTGTTTTGTGAAATATACCAGTTTCGTCCTTGATTTCCCCCATTATTGTTAAACACCTGTTCTATGCTAGGTCCTTTGTGGTCTGTTTATCACTTGGTTTGTTTATTAAACATTTTGCTACCCAGGGAAGTGATTATCAATAATATGCTAATCTTGGGCGCCTGGGTGGCTCAGTCGGTTAAGCATCTGTCTTCTGCTCAGGTCATGATCCCAGGGTCCTGGGATGGAGCTCCGAGTCAGGTTCCCTGCTCATCAGGGAGTCTGCTTCTTCCTCTTCCTCTACCTCTCCCTTCTGCTCATGCTCTCTCTCTCTCTCTCTCTTTCTCTTGAGCGCACATGCATGCCCTCTGTCTCAAATAAATATATAAAATCTTTAAAAAATTGTAATACACTAATCTCTATAAGTTTCAATTTCTTCATAGTGTTAGGGAGATGATTGTATCTAATGCACTGAGTTACTTGAGATATAAATAAATTTGTGTCTGTTAATTGGCATGAAATAGGTGCTCAATTAATATCAATGTCAACCATATTCTGGAAATCCAGGGATGGTCTGCAAGCCGAATCCAAGCAATACATGATTTTTATTTGACTCACAGGATTTTTTAAAATTGAAATGTTTACTGAATTAAATACCAAGAAATGTCACATAAAATCCAGATATCCAAATCACTTAAAATTTTTTGAAGAGCCCCCTCACCCAGATTCCCACATGTCAACAGTTGGCCTCTTCAGAAGGAATGCATCCTCTCACTTGGTCCCCATTTCCACCATTCTCCTTGTTCTCACTCTGGGCCACCGTCATTACTATGTCCTCTGCTCGGCTCATGTAGGCATTTAATTTTGACACTACTTTAACCTTTTTTAAAAAATATTTTTATTTATTTATTTGACATAGAGAGACATCACAAGTAGGTAGATAGGCAGGCAGAGAGAGAGGGGGAAGCAGGCTCCCTGCTGAGCAGAGAGCCCGATGTGGGGCTCGATCCCAGGACCCTGAGATCATGACCTGAGCCGAAGGCAGAGGCTTTAACCCACTGAGCCACCCAGGCGCCCCAACTTTAACCTTTTATTCCTTTCCTGGATTACACCCTAAAATAATTCCTCAAAACTCAATACTTATTGTAAAAATCTTATTTAAGTGCATGCAAGAGATAAAATGTCAAAAAGGAAAGTCCCTTACTACGGGTAAATTCATTTTCATCTAGTTAATAAGGTTTCACTACCAAGTATTTTTACCCTCAATATTAATAATTAATCCACGAATTATACAAGTTGTCAATTTGCAATTATCCTGAATTTTCTTTCTAGACGTTCCTATTTCCTTTTAGTGAAAAATCACATCCTGTTTCAAACCACATAACATCACAAGACAGCCTCTGAAATTCTAATTCTTTCAATATCCTTAATCTTCAGCAACTTCAATAGCTCCTCAAAATATAATCTAATAAGGGAATTAACTTCTATACCGTTTGGTTATCATTTGCTTGAACCAAGAAGCAGGGCTCTTTCTGAGCCTTTGGGTCTGAATCATTTCAGAAAGTTTTAAATTTCTTTTCACTACTACAACTCCATAATTTTTTTTAAAGATTTATTTATTTATTTGAGAGAGAGAGAGAGTGAGCGACAGCAGAGCACAAGCCAGGGGAGGGGCAGAAGGAGAGGGAGAAGCAGACTCTCCACTTAGCAGGGAGCCAGATGCGGGGCTCAATCCCAGGACCCTGGAATCAAGACCTGGGCTGAAGGCAGATGCTTAACGGACTGAACCATTCAGACACCCCCATAATTTTCTTATACAGTTATCTACTTGCAATGGATTTCATGAAAAAAAGACATGTAACTGGTACTGAAATTTATACTGCCGGCCTCTTTGCTTCGTTTTAGCCAGACTTTGGCAGACTTTGTAAAACAAAACAAAACCTCACCCTAAAACTTTTAACACTTAAAATAGTCAAAATACCTTAGATTTTTGCTCTGCCCAAAATCTCTGTGCTAATGTGCTAATGCAATTAAGCGGTGGGAAAGAACAGACACAACTTTTTCTCTAAGGGATTCAGAAGTCATTTAAAATTAATTTCTCACCAATGATCAGAGAAGAACCTCCCAAGATTTCCTCAAAAGCACACAGAAATATTTTATGACCCTCTGCAGGGTATAAAGCAGTATTTAAAAAGTCATGGTATATAACTGAACTTACTTTTGCATTAAGCTCACCCTTTGTGCCCACAATCTAGAAAACTGTATTTTCCAAGTTAGTGATTAAAAATTTCAAAGGCCTTTACCTAGTGCCTCTCAAAATTCTTACTTTGCTCGTTCTTTTCATTTCTTCCTTCAACTTCCTCTTATCTTTTCTCAACTTTCTCTCCACAAAGAGAATACTGTTCCTCCCATACCTTCTGGTTCCTTTTCATCATATGACAATAAAATACAATAACAAAATAGTGTATCAGTTATTCGTTGAAGTATGGGGGGGAGATGATGTGCTATCTTACAAAACACAACTTTGGGCAACTACTGGTAATTAATACACCTTTCAGTTATTCATAAAATCATGCATATTTTTTTGTCAGTCAAGTGGCCATTAAAAGTGAAAGTTAAGGAAGGGCTGCCTGGGTGACTCAGTTGGTTAAGCATCTGCCTCCGGCTCAGGTCATGATCCCAGGTCCCGGGTTCGAGCCCCACATCGGGCTCTCTGATCAGTGAGGAGTCTGCTTCTCCCTCTCCCTCTGGGCTCTCTCTCTCTGTGTTCTCTTTTTTGCTCTCTCTCAAATAAATAAATAAAATCTTAAAAAAAAGGGGGGGGAAGAAAAAGTTAAAAAAAGATTTAAAATGCCGCTGGCAGTGGGCATGAAATTAGTACCAGTGGTCACCAACAGGCACTCTGTTCTTTTTTTTGGAAGGCATTCTGGTTAGTGGCTGGACTTAACCACTCCCTGTTGCTTACACCAGCTCTCATCACTCCCTTTCTCCTGCTTTTCTCATTCAGATTACCTGCCTCACCCTGAAAGCATTACAGTTTGCAGCCCCTGAGACAGTAAAAACCTGAAATGCTGAAGCCAGGAATGAGTCACCTCAGCAATCCAAGGACTTCTGTGCAGTGGAGAGGCCACTTCAGGTCCTACCCAACTTGGAACCAAAAATTCCTGTGAAATTTTCGTGATGACCAAAGGAAACTATTCTCACATTTACAACACAGGCAGCTGTGGGTGGGGGGGGTTAGTGGGGGGAGGCCCCAGAAAGGAGAGAGCCCTCCCCAGGGCAGCAGGCACCATTTTGCAGAAAGCTTACAGTAGAAGACATGGTGTAGCGCCTGTCACAGCAGGGGCGCAGAACTTCAGGAAAGCAGTTGAGGGGTTCTTTTTTCAGAGGCAATCAGGACAGACAGTTTGTTCATCAAACAACTGGCTTGGAGCATAGAGTCTTAAAAAGAAAAAGAAAAAGAAAAAAGGGACGCCTGGGTGGCTCAGTCAGTTAACCAGCTGCCTTCAGCTCAGGTCATGATCCCAGGGTCCTGGGATCAAGTCCCACACTGGGCTCCTTGCTCAAGGAAGAACCTGCTTCTCTCTCTGCCTCTGCCTGCCGCTCTGCCTACTTGCGCTCTCTCTCTCTCTCTGACAAATAAATAAAATCTTAAAAAACAAAAAGACAATAGATACCTCATATATTTTATTTTAACTTAAGACATGTAAACAACAGTCTTTAAATGTAGAGCGAAGTTCCTTTCTTGTAGAATGGATCAATAGAACTCTGAGCTGCCTTTCTTGCATATGTCCTTCCTACACTTTTACGTGTTTGCCCTCAATTTCCAGTTTGGGTCCTATTAAAGCAGAGAAAAATCTTAAGGACATTTGGGAAGCAAATGGAAACGCACTTTTCTGCAAGATCTTTCCACTCTTTTACAATTGTGGTGTTCACATTGAATACAAAGGCAGCTTTTTTTTTTTTTAGCAACTCATCAAATCTTTCTGAGGTAATAAATTTAGTTTTCAAGAGTGTATTACTTTCCTACGGCCGCTGTAACAAATTGCCACACATTTAGCTGCTCAAAACAATACCCATTTATCATCTTATAGGTCTGTGGGTCAGAAGTTCAGTGGCCTCTGCTTAGGGTCCCACAGGGCTGAAATAGAGGTGTCGATAGAGTTTCATTCCTTACTAGAGGTTCATAGGGGAGAATTTCTTCCAGAATCATCTGGGGTATTGGCAGAATTTAGTTCTATGAGGTTGTAGGACTGAGGACCGTGTTGCCTGGTGGGCTGTTGGCCAGGGATCATTCTCGTGTTCTGGAAGCTACCCACATTCCCTGGCTCTGGGCGTCTTTTCTCAATCTTCAAAGCCAGCAGTAGTGGGGTTGGTCCTCACACTTCTAATCTTTCTGATCCTTCCTTCTGCCTCATCTCTCCTGCCTTCCTCTTCTGCTTTTATGTGATTACTTTGAACCTTTCCAGAGAATCCAGGATAATCTCTTTATTTTAAGGTCAGTTGATTAATAATCTTAATTCCATCCTTTTAGATCAGCACCTAGAGTTTGAATAACCAGGGGACAGGAATCTTTGGGAAAATCTTTGGAATTCGTCCTATGCTAAATAGAATCAACAGCTCTTTTGCTTTATACTCATAGTTCACGAGTTATGAAATATTTAATTAAATATTTAAAATAACAATTACAAGTGACAAAAGCAATTTGGGCACAAACAACAACTGAACAACTCAATTTGGAGGAACAGAAGTATGTAATTGTACTAGAGACTAGCCTACTAGCTGTGAAGGTGCAGTACAGCATAAACATTTGTCAGTGCATTTTCCTAAGAGATGGGAGAGTATTGATCAGTTAAATGTAAGTTAGTTGACAGAATTCTAGTGAAACTGATGAAAGGAGAAAAGTCATGTGATCACCTTGATAGATGCGGATTGGCAGCTCTGAGTGGTTGGGGATTGTTCTGATGGCATTTTCTAAAGGGTACTGCATGGGGTCCCAGCCTCTTTTTGGCAACCCTCCCAGATGAAAGTGTCTGAGATTTCTTCTTTGTTGGCTGATCACTTTCTCTGGAGGGTAATCCTCTAGAACTCAGTCTGTGGTGGGGCTGGTGATAGGAATAAGCCCAACCTCTACTGTTATGAGAGCCGAGCTTGGGAATGGGGCCAGCGGTTCAGAATGTAGACTTTAAAATTCATTCTGCCATTGTTTTTTGTTGTTGTTGTTTTGTTTTTTGTTTTTAAAGATTTTATTTATTTATTTGACAGAGAAAGACACAGCGAGAGAGGGAACACCAGGAGGGTAAAGCAGGCTTCCTGCAAAGCAGGGAGCCTGATTCGGGGGCTGGATCCCAGGACCCTGAGATCAAGACCTGAGCCAAAGGCAGATGCTTAACGACTGAGCCACCCAGGCTCCCTCTGCCATTGTTTTCAGACTGTACTTCTTCCCTGTGTTCAGAATGACCTGATGATGCCAAATGCTTGATTTTTGCCGGTTCACGTTGAGTTTCTTGCTTGAATTATCTAGGCTTTGGCTCTTCTCCCCGCTCAGTCCTACCACTCAACCATACGCTTTACAGCTTTAAAATTTTTGTTTCCTCTGTTTCTGTTTCTACAACATCTGAAACATGCGTCCCCTTGCTTGGCACACAGTGTAGTTTTCAAAATGTCCACATATGATTTGGACATTTCACTACTTTTATTGGGAATGTAACTGTAACTTGAGACTTCCTTCACATGACATTATTGCAAATATTGTACTGAGCTTGGGGAATGTAAACAAATGTTTTTGCTATATAAACACCAGCCCCCAAAAATCTTATATTGTGATATACTTATATACTCAGACATTTGGATATGAAAAATTAAGAAGCATTTTATTGATGAAACATTGACTAAAGAGGCATTCTATAGTATATACTTTCTTCATGAAAAGAAAAGGAAAGGAAAGAAAAAGAAAGGGAAAGAAGAAAAAATAAAAAATAAAAGCAGAAATGTCAAATAAAAAATAAATCCCCCAAAAATACTGAATAAAATAAATACATGGTAAATAAATGGTAAAAAAAATTTTTTTAATTAAAATAAATGGTATATTAGGGCTTTCCAGAGAAACAGGACCAATGAGATATATATTTTTTCTTCATATATTGTATATTATATTGTCCTTAATCTTCCATGAAAAATTAGATATGCATGAATTCCACCTAATGAAAAAGGACATCTCATATCTTTGATGCAGCAATAATCAAACACATGATTTCACACACCCAGTAGGACTAAAGGTATTTCATGGAGGGATTTGAGAGTAGGATACGTTAATATGTACTGGTCACAAATCTCAATTAGGCTCAATATAAAAAAGCCTATGCTGAAATTAATTACACCTGTTTAAAAATCCATTCCCTTAATCTTTTGTAGTATATTAGCAAATACTTTATCTAAGGGTTTAACTTTGGATTACTCCCTATAACAAATACTCTGATTTAAAATAATGCCTGAAGGGTGCCTAGGTGGCTCAGTTGGTTGAGTGACTGCCTTCGGTGCAGGTCATGATCCCAGCATTTCGGGATCGAGTCCCGCATTGGGCTCCCAGCTCCATGGGAGTCTGCTTCTCCCTCTGACCTTCTGCCCTCTCATGCTCCCTCTTGTTCTCTCTCTCTCTCAAATAAGTAAATAAAATCTTTAAAATAAAATAATAAAATAAAATAATGCCTGAAAAGTGTTACTGACTTACTGCTTTCTACTGTGAATTCTGTGATATTTATTTATTTATTTATTTATTATTATTTTTTAAAGATTTTATTTATTTATTTGACACAGAGAGAGAGATCACATTACAAGTAGGCAGAGAGGCAGGCAGAGAGAGGAGGAAGCAGGCTCCCGGCTGAGCAGGGAGCCCGATGCGGGCCTCGATCCCAGGACCCTGAGATCATGACCTGAGCCAAAGGCAGAGGCTTTAACCCACTGAGCCACCCAGGCGCCCTGTGATATTTATTTACATTTGATTTTTATTTAACTACTTTTCTATATTTTTTTATCTTCAAATTACTTCTGTTTATGCACTCTCTGGTATTTTCCAAAGTATATATTTAAAACATAGTTTTAATTAAATTAATTAAACACAAAGCACAATATACAATATATGAAGAAAATCTAAATGGAGATGATGTTTGTGGTTGACTTACAACATTGATGTAAGTTACCGTGAAATAGGTGATGGGGCATTATTATTCTGTGTTAATAAGACTAAGGAATGTTCTGAACTGGATAAATAAAATGGTTCACCAATTGGTCTTTAAGAAAAAGAGGTGGCAGGCCAGTAAAAAACAACTGACATATCTTCATACTAGGAATAATTAGAAGTAGAAAATAATAGATGATGTGGTTGAAAGGAAGAAATCTTCACAGATATCAGAGGATAACTAACTCTTCCTTAATAGGGCACATAATTGTATATCCACTGTATTTCTTAGTAATCACCTCAGGCCTGAAAATTATGGAAATCACCACTCCCAGATCATTATATCAGCATAAGAATGCTGGTTGAATGCCTACATTCTGTATTTTGAACAAGGATCATAGATTTGAAATGTATAATTTAATCTATGTCAAAATCTATGACATAAATATATAAATATAAATCTATGTTTATTTATGTCAAATAAATAAATAAAATCTTTAAAAAAAAATTAAAAGTAAATTACTAGTATGATCCAGTAATTCCACTGTTGGGTATTTATCCAAAGAATACAAAAACACTAATTAAAAAAGATGTATGTCCCCCTATGTTTACTGCAGCATTATTTACAATATCCAAATTATGGAAGCAGCCCAAGTGTCCATCCATAGATGAATGGATAAAGAAAATGTGGTACACAGACACACACAGACACACAGACACACAGACACACACACACACACACGGGAATATTACTCAGCCATAAGAATAATGAGATCTTGCCATTTGCAGGGATGAATCTAAGCGATCCTACGAACATTAAGCGAAATAACTCAGTCAGACAAAGACAAATATATGATTTTCCTAATATGTGAAATTTAAGAAACAAAGCAAATGAACAAAGAAAAAAAGAAACAAACAAAAGAGACTCAAATATAGAGAATAAACTGGTGGGTACCAGAGGGGAGGTGGGTTGGGGGGACAGGTGAAATAGGTGAAAAAAATATATATATATACAATTAAATATGAATATATAAAATTGGCCCATGTGATTATGGAGGCTGACAAATACCAAGATCAGCAGTCAGCAAGCTGGAGACCCAGGAATGCCAGTGATGTATTTTTAGTCCAAATGCTGGTAGGCTTGAGACCCAGGAAGAGCTATGTTTCAGTTCAAGCCCAACGGCAGGAAAAGACCAATATCCCAGTGCAAGACACACAGGAAGAAATTCCCTCCCACTTGCTCTCCAGCAAGTCTTTTTATTCTATTTAGGCCTTCATCTGGTTGAGGCCCACTCACATTGGGGAGCACAATCTTTAATTCAGTCTACAGAGTCAATTATTAATCTCATCTAAACAAGCCCTCACAGACACACCCAGAAAAAAGTTTGACTAAATATCTGGGCACCTTGTGGCCTAGTCAAGTTGATACATAAAATTAACCATCACAATCACTGATTAAAGAACAGATGTCCATGTTGGAATAAAGGAAAGATGTTATATGTAAAATACACATTTAAAACAGAAAGACAGAAAAATTAGAAAGAGAAGAACAGAAATAAATATACCAGGCAAAAAATAAGAAATTAAAAGAAAGCTGAGGTAGCAATCTTAATATCCGACAAAATAAAATCCAAGTAAAAAATAGCATAAAAGTTAGTGTGCCTAGTAATAAATACATGATATAACCACCATGCACATATAAGCACTTAAATAGTCTCAAATATAGAATAAATGACTTTAGATAAATCAAAAGTTATAGCTGGAGATTTTTAACTGACAGATCAAGCAGATAAAAAACAGTAGAGATGAGGGAATTTCTGAAAAATGTAAGGTTTGAACTCACTGGAAAAAGTAAAAAGGAGAATGAGATCTTTAGCACAATGTCCATTGCGTGGATTAAAAATAAGTTCACAAAGAAAAATAATACATATTTTACTGATGTACCTACAAGTAGGAGGATACTTACTGCACACAGTAAAATGGTTGCCTAGTGGAAGGGGAGAGAGGAGTGAAGAAAGGGGATAAATACATTTAAAAAAACAGGAGAGAGGCGCTGCCTGAATTAGTCATTATGAAATATTAGCTCATGTCTTAAAAAACAGTGACAATAACACCCCCAAACCCATAACTCTTCCTACCCGCTCTTCCCCACGAAGGAAAGACTCTATGAACCATAAGTCTCAAACAGGGTCAGAAATGAGTTGAGCCTCTTGTTTCAAGATGTTGAACTAATGGGGAAAGCCATCAACTACCAAGAATTTCCACACAATTCTGGAGACAGAAAGCAGAAAATGGAGTGTTGACTGATAAAGCAGGGTGTAGGAAACCCTCTTGGATTACCTAAGAGGTAGCCTGCCACCAAGAGGGAAGCTGATTTGCTTATGGAAACTCAGGTTCAAAACACAAAGACTCAAAAATGACTAGTACAACAGAAGGCAGAAGTGTGGCACAACACAGGAGCCTGTCTATGGAACAGTCACCTTTCCTGTCCCTGTCACAAAATACCAGGATGCCCCCAAGCTTAAGATAAACAGGAAGCTATTTATCTAAGGAAATTGATCACCTGCCTGGAGACAGCTAGGTTAAGAATGCAGGACCGTTGCATTTTGGCCTTTTAGAGTCCCCAAGCAAATTGGTTGGTCCCACCTGAAAACAAAGCCTACCATTCAAGGAGCCCATCCACAAAGCCAAGCTCCCTGTCGATGAGCTTTTCTATTGCTTCATTTTTAAATATGAATGAGCAACCAAGGATCACAAGACTGGGGTAAAAAGGCTGCAATAAGAAAAGGAAGGACTGAGTTAAAACAGAGACACTGATACAAGAAGAGACAAGAGATTCTGAGAATAGTGGAGAACAAACAAACAAGAAGCCTTTGTGTATTTTCAAAAATAACTGAGAAATATGAATTGCACTTTTATTTTTTATTTTTTATTTTTTATTTATTTTTTTTTTAAAGATTTTATTTATTTATTTCACAGAGGGAGAGAGATCACAAGTAGGCAGAGAGGCAGGCAGAGAGAGAGGAGGAAGCAGGCTCCCTGCTGAGCAGAGAGCCCGATGCGGGCCTCGATCCCAGGACCCTGAGATCATGACCTGAGCCGAAAGCAGAGGCATTAACCCACTGAGCCACCCAGGCGCCCAGAATTGCACTTTTAAAACAAGAAAAAGGTGCTGTAAAAATAGCAGAATTCAAGAACAAGAAAGAAATCTTGGAAATTTAAAATGAATCACCACATTTAAAAGATTCGATAGAAGACTTGGAAGATAAAGTTGAAGAAATCTCTCAGAAAGTAACAGAAAGGTGGAAAATACACAAGTGATGAGGTCTATAGTTCATTAAGTAGAA
Source organism: Ailurus styani (assembly GCA_002007465.1). Lineage (NCBI taxonomy): Eukaryota > Metazoa > Chordata > Mammalia > Carnivora > Ailuridae > Ailurus > Ailurus styani. The sequence continues at coordinate 1,403,802 of LNAC01000064.1, read as the reverse complement.
TTACGGAAAAAGAGAATAGAAAAAAAGGGGTGGAAATAAAGAAGTCACAGGGAAAAAGTGGATTTTTGCTGAGTTCCTGTACCTGGAGATAATCTAAGGTTGCGACTGACAATGAATGTAATTCCAACATGAATCTTGGCTAATATTTTTCTTTACATTAAAGAGTAAGACAAAAGTGAATGAAGAGGTATGTCTGAACTTCAGTCGTCAATGATGTGAGCAACTCGACTGAATTGGGTATAGTTTTCAAATACTGGAAGAATATTTCTTCGTTTTTCTGTGCTATTTACAATGTATTTGGTACAGATGTGATGTACATTTAAGTTTAATCTGTATCATAAAGTTTATGTTGTTACTTTCCTAATGTTAGAAAATCAACAAAACTCAAGCCCTGATGTGTAGCATTTGTCAGTTTCTGCCTCGCAAATAAAACTGCCCACCATAGACCATTTCAAACTACCAACGTGACATCAAGGAATGTAGAGCTAGGAAGAGATGTACCATAACACAAATATCTATGTATCTCATAGATTTCCCTCATTCAGATACAAAGCACATAAACAACCTCAAGAGAATGAGTCATAATAAAATGTAGTAAAATACTTGGGAAGTTTTGAGGACCCTTTTTAGTATACTTTATTTATTTATTCATTTATTTATTTTTAAGATTTTATTTATTTGACAGAGAGACAGGGAGAAAGCGAACACAAGCAGGGGGAGAGGGAGAGGGAGAAGCAGGCTTCCGGTTGAGCAGGGAGCCCGAAAAGGGGCTCAATCCCAGGACCCTGGGATCATGACCTGAGCTGAAAGCAGACAAGAAGCCTTTGTGTATTTAACCACTGAGCCACCCAGGTGCCCCCAGTATACTTTATTTAATTGTAAATTTACATTATTTAATTTTTTAAAAGATTTATTTATTTGAGAGAGAGACAGAGAGCATGTGCATGCAAGCAGGGGGAGGGGCAGAGAGAGAGGGAGAGAGAGAATCTCAAGCTGACTCCCCACTGAATGCAGAGCCTGATGTGAGGCTCCAGCTCAGGACCCTGAGATCCTGACCTGAGCCGAAATCAGGAGTTGGTTGCTCACATAACTGAGCCACCCGGGTGCCCCTACATTCTTTAATTTTTAATGATGCCTCTGTTTAGCAACTGGCTCAAATTCCTGAAAACTAAAATAATCAGTTCTCATAGCCTGTTTGCAGGGACTCCAGCATACCACCAGAGCACACCCGTGCAACTAGTTCCAGGTACAACAGACTTTTACCAGTCTGTTTACCAGTAGCCCAGATGGCCTCTCCTTCCCTATCCATGTACTGCCATCCTTAAGCATAATCACTATTCTGATTTCACAGGGTGTACTTTTGAGGTAAAGAATTTTATTTGGGAAAGTTCTAAATACGATTTGAATGTTTGTAATTTTTTTTGTTTTGAATGTTTGTGATTTTTCTAAACACCACCGCAATAAACATAAAACCACCATCACAATCAACACTTAAAATTTATTTAAAATTGTATTTTAATTATGTTTTTACTGCTTTTAATTATATTTCACAGACTACCTGGCTTCTTTTGCTATTTTGCATCTTTTTTTTTTAAGATTTTATTTTCAAGTAATCTCTACACCCAATGTGGGGCTCAAACTCACAACCCTGAGACCAAGTGTCGCACATCCCACTGACTGGGCCAGCAAGGTGCCCCTATTTTGCATCTTTTTAAAATAGTTTATTTACCCTCATTTTCCAACACGAATTTCCAATCTGTATTTGAGATCTTTGCTTTTCGTTTTGGTTACTACGTACATTAGTTACTGGTGAAACTTAACACAGCCTTTGTGCAACAAATGGATGCCCAGGCCCAAAGGGTCACTGAGGCTTTATGAAGCAAGAACTACCACCTGGTATGGAGCACTTCCTCCGAACCTGGGAACTGAAGCCCTAGTGGGTGCTGCTGTGTTCCCAGGCCTCACTCACGGAGAGGTGTCATCAGCGGAGAACAGTGGCCCTCTAAGCTGGTCACCTCATCATTTCTCAGGGGTAAAGCTCTATCAGTTTCCTTGTCTTTGAGCCCTTGATTTGCATGTGAAATGGTTCATGCTGTCTTAAAGTTGAAAGTTCTTAACTCTGCAAGGAGTACTTCAATTGCTTGTGAAACCATTCTCCCAACCCCTGTGATATCCTTGCCACTTCTTTGCAGATCTGTGGCAAATAAGGACACTTGATATTTTGCTACTAAGCTTTGCTTCCTTTGCTTGCTTTCTTTCCAGCTCCTTTTGTAACCCTGTAGTTTCTTCTCTGAAATCACTGTCAAAGGCACTTCAAGTTCAAGGCATACTTAAAAATCTTACTGATTAATGACCTCAAAGGACAATAATACCACAGCCTCCCTTTCTCAACTATGAAATAATAAAGTACTTAAGCTTTTACAAAAAGTATCATATACTAAAAAACAGGCTTATGCCTAAGTGGGTATTATTTGGTTTCTGGAAGAACTGCATAAATAGCATGGCAAGGCAGGATGAGGATGACGTAATGATGGTGATGGGGATATGGTGGGCATGGGCCTACCCAATATTCCAGAAGGAACACGAAGTGATAAATATAAGTCATGGTTCTATTTGCTTTGTGAAAATGTGAAATTATCCAAATTTTTCATGGAGACAAAAAATAAAAACAAAGAAAAACCAGGGATATGTTATGGACTGAAGACTTGTGTGCACCCAAAATTCACATGTTGAAACTACTTCCCAATGAAATGGTGTTGGGGGAGGGGGCCTTGGGAGGTAGTTAAGATTAGATGGGGTCATGAGGGTAGAGACCTCATGTATAGGGTTAGGGTCCTCGTGAGAGTCATGAGACAGCTTGCTTCCCTTCTCAGCTCTCTGCCATGTAGAGACAACAAGATGTTAGCTGGAAGTGTGTTCTCACCAGACGCTGAATCTAACAGATCTTGATCTTGGACTTTGCAGCCTTTAGAATTTCTGTTGTATTAGCCATCTAGTCTGTGGTGTTTTTGTTATAACAGCCTAAACACACTAAGGACACTAAAAAGCATCCCACCTGAAATGATGGTGAGACCCAGCATTGTTGGGCAATGGATGTTTTGCTTCTATCCTCATGTGGATGTGTTTTCCTGTTAACAACTGCACAGATTTGCAAGGGAAAGTATTGGTATGTAGGTTTAGTTGCTGTTATTCTTTTTTTTTTTTTTTTTTTTTTTTTTTTTTTTTTTTTTAGATTTTATTTGTCAGAGAGAGAGAGAGAGAGCACAAGCAGGGGGAGCAACAGGCAGAAGGAGAAGCAGGCTTCCCACTGAGTAAGGAGCCCAATGTGGGACTTGATACCAGCGCCCTGGGATCATGACCTGAGCTGAAGGGCCAAAGGCAGATGCTTAACTGACTGAGCCACCCAAGCACCCCCACTGTTGCTCTTCTTTAGAAGTGTGACATTTCAATTGTGGTCAGTTGTGTATAGCTGGGCGAATTTTGTTTGTTTGGGGACTGCAGTTATTTGATTTTTTGGAAAGATTTATCTATTTAGATAGAGCACAAGTGGGACTGTCAGAGAGAGAGGGAGAATTTCAAGCAGAGCACAGAGCCAACGTGGGGCTCAATCTCATGACCCTTGAACCCAAACCAAGAGTCAGGCGCTTAACCAACTGTGCCACCCAGGTGCTGCTGGAACTGTAGTTATTTTAAAACATTGTCAAAACAAAAGTCTATTGTTATCTTTTACAAAATGTGCTAATATTCCACTGTAAATTGAAGAATGATGCCAATGATGGTAACTGGCAATGGAGGGCTTATCATCACCAATAATTGACCAGAGTTCATCTATAAGGGAGACTGTGACTCAGCTTCCACTTGGGATTCTGCATCTAGTTTGAAGTTCATGAAATTACATGTTAGGAAGCAGCAGTACAAATTCACCTGAAGATTACAAAACATCCTGGGTAAATTGCAAAGCTTTAAGAAAACTGTTTCAGTTAGAATATGGTTTGACAAAGAATGCAATATTCTATTACTTATACCTATTGGTCTCCCCCACTTAAAAAAGTGAGTCATTAAGAATCTCTGATGGAAAATAGCTTTGAGACTTTTTAGGAAGCATTGAAAATTTTCAGAGACCATGAAAAAGTTCCACATTTGAACATACTGCAACTTGAGATTTGAGAGTGAACATACTGCAACTTGAGATTTGAGAGTGAATATTGATTTTGGTGGTAAAACCACTGATAATAGATGACACCTTCACTCATTTAAGACAAGTTGAAAGAGTAAAATATACCTGACATTCTTAGGTGAAAATACTTTGTTTTTCTTGGAAATGCCATTTACTTTTAACAGTTTATTTCATCTATATATAAAAGCAATTTTTTAGCATTCACAAGTTGATTTCTATTAATGTACAAATCCACAGCCATTGGAATGATAGACAGGATAGTTGCAGGATGTGATAAACGGATCCTCTCCTTAGCCTATTCAATACAGTTTACAAAAGACTCTTAATGCAAGGAAAAACAACAACTATTGATTTATGCAAGATGATCACAGAAAGCATCAAATTCTACACTTAAAGGAAGTTTCACTGCTGATAAATGCAGGGCCAACACTTAGCTCTCCACAGTTATAAGGTTATTTGCAGTAAATCAGAGTCAATATGAATAAAATAGATTATGTCTACCTTCGTGTTGCTAACGAGAATTTCCATGAAGCATAAGAAAAGCCAAGACTATTTCCCGAGGTGCCCACGTCATGCTTTTCCTCTACACTAGTCATATGAGGTCTGCAGGGAAGGGAAAGAACATCACAGGTCTCTCAAAACCGTCAGGTCTTTGTTTTCTACTGCTCATGTATCTGTGAACACACTAGCAACATAAAAACATTTATAAATGCGGTTCAAAGTATAACACACCAGAAGCTATGCGATTCTTTTTAAACCTACCAACTGGACATTATAGTTCCTTATCAGCAGTAAGGGACTTCCAGAGATTTTTGGAAGATTCAAAAAGCTTTTGTAATTGGCTCCTGAATTACACAGGTAGTTAATGAGTGGATCAGTTAGCTGGTATAAATTTCCAAATTTGACTTTCTGCTTGCTGAAATTGTGTTTATCACATGCTTACTTACGTGTGTGGTTGGGTAACATACAGTTGTCACTGTTGCCATTTTAGGATTTCTAAACTAGTTTACCACTGATGAGAATTAAATAAAATATACTCTGCCATTTTTTTTTTTTTACGATTTTATTTGACAGAGAGAGACACAGGGAGAGAGGTAACACAAGCAGGGGGGTGGGAGAGAGAGAAGCAGGCTTCCCGATGCGGAGCTCAATCCCAGGACCCTGGAATCATGACCTGAGCAGAAGGCAGACACTTAAGGACTGAGCCACACAGGCAGTCATACTCTGTCATTTTGAATGCAAATATCTGCCTTTGCTTTTATTAGGTCTAGCTTAAATTGGAAATATTAAAGGAAAGGCGTTTGCTCCCAGCCTAGATGATTAGGCAGATAGTTTTGGTCATATTGAATGAGGTAAACCCTTCAGTTCAAGGTCCTGGAGTCAGCAGTGCAGTTCTGCTGAGAAAAATAAAACAAAACTACAAGCTCTTTTGGCTAAGCCTATATACTTGGAAGAATAACTTGGAGGAATGAAGCTTCAAACTTTCTCCCCCTGAAGCAAATGCTTCTACAGGCTGGAACTGAGAGTGACAATGAACTGTTCTTGATTTCTCTGCAGTCAATAAATTATAGCAACCTGAGAGCCCTCAGAATACTTCTGAATATTCCTTTTGCTCACTCCATCTTCAAGTGGAAAGTGAATCTGTAATCCTTTCCTTGTTGACACAGATAGCAGCCTTGAGACCAACCTTGCCAAAGATGACTTCACTGATTTGAGAACAAAGAAAGGAAGTAACATGAATTCAACTTGAAGAATTATGGAGACTGGTGTTCTAGATCCAAGCCCATCCTTAACTGGTCACTGATTCCATTTGCTACACAGACCTTAAGGAGTCAAAGCAACAACACCATTTCCACCAAACCAAAAGTTAAAGTCATTACGTTATTACATAACGTAATAATGATATTTGTCTCACCTTTTTAAAAACTACATGACTTCATAAAAAACAAAAAAAAGGAGCCTCCCTGGAGGCTAGTTGTGGGAAAGTAGCTGTGGTAGGCAGAATTCTAAGATGGCTCCCACTGATCCCAGTTGCCACCTACTACTAGGCCCCCACTCCCTCCCACCCTGGTATACAGTTTGTATCATTTCCTCCCCTTGAGTGCAGGCTCAAGAACCTGTGAATATGACAGGCTATCACTCCTCTGATTAGGTTTCTAAACAGCTGTCTTTGAGTTCATCCAAAGGGAGATGATCTGACAGGGCCAGGCCTAATCAGGTGAGTCTTTAAAAGGGACTGAGCCTATTAATAAGCAGAGACATGTGCTCCTGCTGGCCTGGAAACAAGCAAACAACCATGCCAGGAACTGCCTAAGGAGGCCACATGGTAAGGAATTTAGGGCAGCATGCAGGAGCTGAGAGTGGTCCCCAGTCAACAGCTAGCAAGAATACAAGGATCTCAACCCTATAATTAGAATTCTGCTAACAATCTGAATGGGACTTGAAGGGTACCCTAAGTTTCAGATGACAAATACAGAGTTCTTGGCTTTACTGTGCTCTAACTTCTGACCAAGAGAAACCCTGAAATAATGAGATGCTTTGCCCCCCCACCCCAAAAAAGAACAAAATAGACAAAATAAACCAAAGGAACAACATCTTTTTCATTAAAATAACTTTCAAGCAGAATTAACTTATTTTTGTTTTATGTACAGCTTTACTTATTGAAATTTTTTTTTCAAGAAGTGGTCATTAGTTTTTGTTTGAAAAAAACATAACATTTTTGTAATCCTCTAAGAAAAGGGAAAAAGATTCCAAGGTAATATAATTAATTACATGCAAAGTTTTATTATGTGTATATCTGCATTTTTCTCAGAGTGAAGTTCATAGCTCTCATTAGATTCCCAGAGTGGTCCATGATTCAAAAAGTGTTTGAAACCATAGACATAACTAGAAATCCCAGTTCTTGAAATCTAAGTAAAAATCAAGGTTGATTTTTTTTAACTCTTTAAGTGGAAACACACATGTACCCATTCATCTTTGCTTTCCCAACTTCAAACCTCACTCAATTTCCCCCTCCTAGCAACTGGATTTTAATATACTTGGTTTGGGGATTTATCAGTGGTTGAGGAATTTAGGTCCATTTTGTTTAGATGATCTCAGGTTTCTTTCATCTTTTTTTACTTAAAGGGGTGAGTAGCATTAAGGATAATTTATAGATGAAAGCAAAATACATATTCGATGCCCAGTTCTGTTCATTTTTTGATGCATTTTTAGTTGAGGAGTGATGGACAGAGAGACTACAACTTTGTACTTATGAAAAGTACCTTAAGGTTTATTTTTTATTTGGACAATGACCAAAGACTTCTGACTTAGATATTATTGAAGTAGGCTCAATAAGAAATTACTTCAATTCATCCACCATTCATTGAAAAAAACTTTATTATGCAAAACAGTCATTCCTACAGGAAGGCACCACAACCCACATACCATCAATAGTTTATGTGCTTTGCAGTATTATTTTAATAGTGGGAGAGACCCTTTAGTGCTGATGTACCAATGGCTATCCATCCATGATCTGCACAGGCAGGATTTCTCCATGGCTTGGGACCAGAAAGCCAAATGGCCCACATGAAGATTTCTTCCATGACCACAGCACCACAGCCCTGCCCAACTGAGAGAACAAATTAGAAACGACTATTTGTCGGGGGGGGAAGAAGAGGAGAGGAGAGGAGAGGAGAGGAGGGCAGGGGAGGGGAGGGCAGGGGAGGGAAAAGGAAGAAAAGGAAAAGAAAGAAAACTAGTACTTGTGACAATGGTAAAGATTTTATTTTTCTTAGTTCTGTCTCCAGCAGCCCATCTAAGAAATCACTTTTTCCAATACTGCCTCTCACAAATGTATCACTTTGAATAATGAAGTTTTTTTTTAAAGGTTTTTTTTTTTCAGAGCAGTTTATGTTCCAAACAAAATTGAGGGGAAGGTACAGAGATTTCCCATATACTCTCTTCCCACACAAGGCACAGGCTCCCCATTATCAACATGACTCGCTGGAGGGTAACTTTGTTACCAAGAATGAACCTACAGGGACACATCGTGATCACCCAAAGTCCTTAGCTTATCTTATGGTTCACTCTGGGTGTTGTACAGTCTATGGATTTGGACAAAGGAATGATGACATATATCTGTCACTGTAATATGATACAAAATTCTGCTCTAATTCTCATTATTTCTTTTCTTCTGTTCACTTTGGATTTAACCTGCTCTTCTTTTTCTAGTTTCCTATGATAGAATCTTAGATTATTGGTTTTAGAACTGTCTTCTTTCTCCATCTATGAATCTGGTGCTATGAATTTCCCTCTAAGCACTGCTTTTGTAGCATCCCACACATTTTTATAAGCTGTGTTTTCATTTCCATTTGTTTCAAAATATATTTTAATCTCCCTTAAGAGTTCTTGTTCGATTCATGTGTTACTTAGCAGTGTGTCGTTTAATCTTCACATGTTTAAGGATGTTCCAGTTATCTTCCTGTCATTGATTTTTACTTTAATTCCATGGTGGTCTGAAAGTAGACACTGTATGATTTCTATTGTTTTATATTTGTTAAAACATGTTTTGTGGCCCACAATGTGGTCTCTCTTGGTGAATGTTCCATGCAACCTTGAGATTTTAGGGCTCTTTTTACCTTGAGGTTCTGCTGCCTTCTAGAACCTGGGAGCCCTTCACTGCATTGTTTGCATCAAGTGGCAGGTAATAATTGCACCAGAGGTTTCAGGGTCCAGGCCTAAAGCTACATACCAGGTGGCCTACCAGTGTGCCAAGGAAAAGAGAGGATAGGTACTAGGGAATGCCTTGCCAGTCTCTGCCAATGTCCATGCTTCTAGTAACCAAATGTCTGTTTCATTCCTTCTTCCACACAGAGAACACTCCATTCATCCTCAAAGAGGAATAATCCAAAGTCTCAGTCAGTTACTACATTCAGCTCAAGAAACAGGAGCTGCAGATAACGTGTTCATGGGAAGTTCTATTCGGTCTGAATATGGTTCCATGTGTGCAAAGTCAGCACCTGCCCTCCCCACCCCCAAGAATGAGCACTTACCTTAAATTTGCACTCTAAGTAAGTCACTTGCCTCATCCTGGTCTTGGTCCTACCTTCTACACATATTAATATAAAATGGTGGAACACAGAATTGCCACATAAATCACTCACATTTGGAAGACAAAATGAAAAACACACCACAGTCATTGGTCAATAAAAATCTGAAATCCTCTAGGCATTCTTACCCTTGAGTACGCCCTTAATTCTATTCTCTGGGAGGAACTTTCCATTGTTTTCTGTGGCTCCTAGATCCAGCCTCTAACATGGTCTTTGCTGTGCATGATTTTCTTTGGCTACAACTGAAGTGTGTATTTGGGAGGATGCCTTCCTTGGAAGTAAGAGTAAGGGCTCAAAGACTGATTAGCCAAAAGATTGTTAGTCTGGGTTCTTGGCTTCAAAATTTTCATAGGCCTCTCATCCCTTTACTTCCAGCCAGTTCCATGTCCCAGTATCCTCACCCAAAATGCTTCCTATAGTTTTTGAGCCTGCCTTATTCTTTATTCCCAACCCATCCACTTCACCCAGGCTTCTTCAACTTAATGGTAGCTGCCTTCAAATTATCAGACCTGGGATGGAAGGCCCCACCCTCAATCTGATCTTTGAGGCTGGACTCAGCCAATCTGTTCAACTGAGAATTTTTTCTTTGGACTCTGTTGCCCAAAGCCCTATTTGTTCTTATACCTTCCAGTTTGAAGGTGAACAAAAGTTGGATTTTCCAAGTCTGTGAGACTCCTATTTTCTTTTTTTTTTTTAAGATTTATTTATTTATTTAACAGAGAGAGATCACAAGGAGGCAGAGAGGCAGGCAGAGAGAGAGGAGGAAGCAAGCTCCCTGCCGAGCGGGGAGCCCGATGCGGGCCTCAATCGCAGGACCCTGAGATCATGACCTGAGCCGAAGGCAGAGGCTTTAACCCACTGAGCCACCCAGGCGCCCAGATCCAATTTTCTGAACTTTCTCTATTTCCTTTCACTTTTGTTTGCAAATTGGTCGGGTTTTTTTTTTTTTCCCTGCTCATCTCTTTCTTTGCATAGCCTGTCAAATGCAGCAATAACAACCAACATACACCATTAACGCGCTGCTTTCTAATTTCTTCCCACAGAGCTACAAGTTCAAAAGGCATATGGTCTGCATCCAAAATATCACAGGTGACAATTTTACTAAATTTTTGCCACTGTATTACATGGATTTCTAGCCATCAGCCTGCTATATCTGTTTTCTTGCTGTCTACCATGAGTTTTGGGATTGTTTGTAAAAGCATTTTTCAGCACTAATTTCTGTATTAGCTGGATAAGAAATTCTGCTTACTGTAACAAACACACAACACCATAACTCAGTGGCCTGACCCAATACAATACTTCTAGCTGGCTTCACGGTCCAGTGTGGGTCGGTAGAGGTACTTCGCATCATGCAGTCATTCAGGAACCAGGCTCTTTTATCTGGGGCTCCCATATTATTAAGGACTTCGGACTCCATCCCTGTACCCTCCGTATTTGGAGACACAGAAGAGAGAGAGTTTGAAATATCTTAAAAGACATTTTTAAAAACCATACTCGCATAGAGCACCTAGCACTTTTGTCTATATCCATTGGCCAGAATTCACTCTCACGTCCTGATGCAAGGGTAAAAGGGTAGGTATTCCATGAATGCTTGAGTGAAGACATGGTACTTTAACCAATGCTTGCTAAGGGGCATGTTTCCTTGTTCTTCCATTACATGTCTATGGAAACCAGATTTACTGGAGTTCCTTTCTATTTTTTTGTAGATTTCTGTCTCTTTCCTGCTGTTGATAAGCATCACTTCCCATTGTTCAAACACCATTTTGCACAGCCCTCTTCTTGCTTCTATAGTTTCAATATGCTTGGGAGTTGGAAGCCAGGTAGCATGCTTAATAGAATTATAGGTAGTACAAGACTACATGGAGTATGAGTCAGGACCCAGTGGACAGTCTTGACTTCCTTAAGGAAAAAAATACACGAGTTCTTATAACATCGATTTTATTTTCTCATTGACATGTGTTTCTCAGCTATGTTCCTGAGAGGCTGCAGACTGCTGAGCTCTAGAGAAGTGAGAGGTTGTAAATAGGTAAAATTTTCATCTTAAAGTACAGATGTATCAGCAGGTAATTTTTGATTTTGGTAAATTTCAGATACAGTTATTTAGCTCAGAGTCCCTGGGTGCCACAGCAAGCTGGTACCCTAAAATTATAAACCTTTTCACACCAGTTTTGCAGGTGGGTTTTCACATCATGTGCCTAAAATTGAGCCAGACTTAGAATGAATCTCCTATTTGTGGATTTGTTTCTCCACACATTTGAGGGGAATGGAGGGTGGCGGGGTGGAATTAAGAGAAAGCTGAGTTGGTCACTAAAATCTCTGCTGGTTTCAGAGAGACTGGAGCTTCCTACAATTATGAACTGGCTCTCTGGCCAATTGGATGTGATTTGTTTTTAACATTTGTATTTCCCCTGCCAAGGGCGTGCTATTTGCTTGGACTTCTGATCTCTGCGCCATAATATTTATTCTGTATTATTCTACAGACTCCATGGCAGAATTAATCATTCTTGGAACCTGAACATTAAATCTGCTGGTGAGTCCTATCACACTCATTTGGAACTGCTGGAGAAGAGGAGGGTTGGTGTCTTATGGACCCTACACTTAAAGACAGATGTAGTCACAAATGGAAAAATCCTCAAATACTTAGGAGCGATAGCATGTGAAGGTAAACCAAGGGTCGAGTGGTCACCTACAGTTAGCATTAAAGACTTGTATTATTGTCAGTCCCAGTGACAGAAATTGTTATTTGCCCCTCAATGTTCATTTTCCTTTTCCATCTCAGTACTAGAATGGAGGGTTATGTGGGCACTTAGCTCCTCAGAATAGGTCCAACCTTTCCCAGCTTCCACTGCCTATAAGCCAGGTCAGGCCAGTGGGAAGGGGCGGTCCTGACTCTAAGGAACTCTTATTACAGGAAAGGGTGTGTCCTACTTCTCTCTGAACCAGAACCAGAAAGCCCTATGTTGAGCAAGAAGATGAAAGGTGAGGGAGTCCCTTCAGCCGTGCTGTCATACCAGCTCTGAACTGCCCTTTCCAATTTCTATGTAAAAGAGAAATAAATTACTATCTTTTTTAAAAAAAAATTTATTTATTTATTTGACAGAGAGAGAAAGATCACAAGTAGGCAGAGAGGCAGGCAGAGAGGGAGAGGGGGAAGCAGGCTCCCTGCTGAACAGAGAACCTAATGCAGGGCTCTATCCCAGGACCCTGAGATCATGACCTGAGCCAAAGGCAGAGGCATAACCCACTGAGTCACCCAGGCACCCCAATAAATTACTATCTTGTTAAAACCACTGTCCCTGTGATTTTTGTGTCAATTGCAGCTGAGTCAAATTCTGATAAAGTTCTAGTCTTTGGAATGACTATTCTGGATGAGGAAGAAAGTGCTTTCTTTCGAATGCAGTCTACTGGCACGCGAGACTGGAATGGGGAGGTTAGACCCAAGACCTTTCAGTGCAATTGGGGACCTATTACTGGCTGAGATTTACTTAAAACTCTGTCTTTGAGGTCACTTACTAATGAATCGTTGATAACCAAAAATCAGTTCTACACGCAGTGTCCTGGTAAATGCGGTAAATACTCCCCAAATACCTGTGCTGACAAAGATCGATGATTTACATGTGATTAAAATATCATCAGATTTGAAGATTGTAAGTTTCTCATCGCTTAAAAAAAATAGAAATTATAAATCCCAGTGGGAGGATGTGAGTCTGGTTGTCAGACACAGTGACAAGTACAGATTCTGAGGAGAGTTAGCAAAGATATAAACTTGATGACTGAGGTCATGGAGCCAAAGGTCCTACTTTAGATATGGGTGACTCCCACTGATTTACAAAACAAGGTCACTGCTCAGATCTTTCTCTGGAACCTGGTCATTGTACCTCATTTTAAATAGCTGATCAAAAACTTCATGCTGAATAAATGCTTGGAGGAAATTTCCTGCCCCCAAAGTTACTCGGAGGATGGCCTGGAACAGTTGGCTCAGGTGATTATTAACTGGGCCACCTTCTTGAATCCCATGGGTATGCTGCTCTCTGGTATGATCCAGAGTGTGGGTTTTGTCTGTTTTTCAAAATAGCCGTCTAAGGAGCTTCTGCTGCTGGGAAGATGGAATAGTTATAGATATACTTCTTCCCACTAAGCACAGCACAAAACCCTGAACCTTATATATAAAATAAACATAAGAAAACTGGGAAGTGGAGAGAAGACGACAGACCAGCTAGAAACACTGAGGCCCAAGGAGCAGCACAGTTGTGAGTTCCCTGAGTTTTTTTGTTGGCCTTGTGTATCTCAGGTTTGGAGCTAAAGAAGCCAGCAACCTAGAAATGCCAAGAAACTCAGGAAAAGAAAAAAGAAAAAAAGGAAAAAGAAAGAAAGAAAGAAAGGAAGGAAGGAAGAAAAGCCCCAACAAAAGCCTGTTCTCTGCAGCCAAAGGAGCAGAAAAAGGGTAGCCTAGCAAGAACAGAAAACTTTGGGTTGGAAACTGCTCTACGGTGGCCAAACACCATCAAAAAAACTGTGCCCACCCCCACCAATGCTAGCAAAGGTTGAGTGGGGAGCCTAGATGTCCACCCTCATGAGGCTGTAATGTCAACTATGAATGCTAAAAGGTAAAATTCATAGCCAGGGTGGTGTGAGAGAGGGTAGAATAGAGGGCCAGGAACTTTGTCAGCAATGGGCAGTCACCAGACCCCCAGCAGGGAGCCTGGACTTACACCTCTGCCCACAGCAATGTGGCACCTCCTTTCCTTCTCGCTGGAGTGATATGAGGAGTCAGGACTTTTACCACAGCTCAGCTGGAACAAGGCCACACCCCATGCTGTGGTGTTGGTGGAGGCCACATGCAGAACAGTAACAAGGCACCCCTAAGTCTGCCACCCAGAGAAGTTCCAGTGCAGGCCTAGTGAGAAGCTGCAATCCCCCTCCCCTCCAAGCAGTAATGAGGAGCACGCTCCGCCCGCTCATCAGGTGTCAGCAGAGCTGAGTGAGAAATCTGGATTTCAACCCCTACTTGGCAGTAATGAGGCAGCACCCTCTTACCCCGTAAAGAACAATGTCAGAGAAAGCCAGCTAAAACAGAAGGTTTTAATAAGATCTAAATTTTCATAATAACCCAAATTGCAGGTTTAAATAAAAACTCATTCATCCTACCCAAATCCACAAAGAGCACAAACTGAATGGGAAAAGACAATCAAGAGATGCCAACATCAAGATGCCAGAGATGTCAAAATCATCTAAGAAAGATTTTAAAGCCGCCATCATAAAAAGGCTTCAATGAGCAATTAAGATCAGGCTTGAAACAAAAAAAAAAAATAGATTCAGCAAAAAATAGAAAAGTCTCGGCACAGAAACAGAAGATGGAAAGAACCAAGTAGAAACTTCAGAACTGAAAAATACAGTAACAGAAAGGAAAAACTCAGTGGATGGACTCGAAAGCAGAACAGAGGAAACAGAGGAACAAACCAGTGAAGTTGAAGATAGAGCAATAGAAATTACCCAGTCTGAACAACAGAGGGAAAACAGACTGGGTAATTTCTATTGCTCTATCTTCAACTTCACTGGTTTGTTCCTCTGTCTCCTCTGTTCTGCTGTCGAGTCCATCCACTGAGTTTTTCCTTTCTGTTACTGTAAGAGAAGGAGGAGGAGGAAGAGGAAGAGGAGGAGGAGGAAGAGGAAGAGGAGGAGGAGGAAGAGGAAGAGGAGGAGGAGGGGGAGGAGGGGGAGAAGAAGAAGAACAGAGCCTTGGGGACCTGTGAGACTACAACAAATAACCTAACATTTCTATCATCAGATTCCTGGAAGGAGAAGAGGAAGAGGATAGTAATGAAGACAAACTGGATTTTTTGAAAAACAAAAACAACCTAACTATACCTACCTAGCATAAAACAGATCACTTGAATAGCCTTGTAACTATTAAGGCAAAGGAGTTCTTAATTAAAAGATCCCAAAAAGAGCCTCCAGGCCCAGATAAACTTTCACAGGAGAATTCTACCAAACACTTAAGGAAAAATTAATATCAATTCTACATAATCTTTTTCAGAAAATAGAACACTTCCCAATTCGTTTTATGAAGCTAACATTACCCTGATATCTAAAGGAGATTTGAAGGATTTAAGGGATGATCAAGGAAAAAAAGATAACAACCACAAAGGAAATAACATGCAAATTTAATTGGGCTGTGTTTAGACGGTCTTGCATGTGAAGGGAAGTCCATCACAGTATGAGACCATCCAGAAGCTTATGGCAAAAAGGCCACCATCCAAAAGGGGAGGAGGGCAGGGGAACTCCCAGAGGAGCTACATGTCCCTAGACATGTAAGTCTAGGTGATGGCTCTCAGCAGTAGGGTGGGGAGTCTGAGTTCGAGAACTCTGAAAGGCACAGCTTGGTATCTTATAACCACAAGACTCGATCTTATCAAAGACCAGGAGATGCTGGATTAGGTTTTATGGAATATGGAGACCAGGTAACCCTAAATGGCTAAATAATTGGATGTTGGAGTGCCAGCGAGCTAATGGGTCCCAGTCTGCAGTGAAGAAATAAAAAACCTAGAAGCCAAAACATAGAGGCCATTTTTGGCTCATTTATATAACAGTACATCTTCCACAGGGCTGTAGTCTCAATAAACCCACTGCAGGGGTGTCTGGGTGTCTCAGTCATTGAAGCAACTGCCTTTAGCTCAGGTCATGATCCCAGCATCCTGGGATGGAGCCCCGTATCAGGCTTCCTGCTCAGCGGGGAGCCTGCTTCTCCCTCTCCCTCTGTCTGCTGCTCCCCCTGCTTGTGCTCTCTCTGTCAAATAAATAAATAAAATCTTTAAAAAAATAAATAAATAAATAAAACCTTTAAAAAAAACCTCATTGTAAGTTAAAAATATCCTAAGCAGAAAATGCATTTACTACACCTAACCTACTAAACATTATAGTTTAGCCTAACCTAACTTAAATGTGTTCCTTATACTAACATTAGCCTACAGCTGGGCAAAATTATCTAATACAAAGATAAAGAGATATCTCATGTAATTTATTCAATACTTTACAGAAAGTGAAAAACAGGACTGTTCTGTGGGTACTGAATGGTTGTAAGTGTATTGGTTGTTGACCCTCATGATCACATGGCTGACTGGGATCTGTGGCTTGCTGCTGTAGCCCAGGGCTATGCGAGAGTACTGTACCATATATTGCTAGCCCAGGAAAAGAGCAAAATTCAAAATTCAAAGTACAGTTTCTATTGGATGTTTATCACTTTTGTACCATCATAAAGCCAAAAAACCAGAGGTTGAACCATCATTAAGTTGGGGACTGTACATAAAAAACTAGACAAAGACAGTACAAAAAATGGGGAAAAAACCCCTACAGTTTGATATTCTTCATAAACAGAGTCACGAATGTCCTTAACAAAATATTAGCAAAGAGAATGCATCTATATACAAAAAGAATTAAACACCATGGTCAAATGGGGTTATACTAGGAATGCAAGGTTGGTTCAATATTCAAAAATCAATCAATGTAATTTACTATATTAATGGGTTGAAGAAGAAAAAACCACATGATCATATCTGTTCATAAAAAAAAAAAGCATTTGACAAAGTTCAACACCCATCCATGATGAAAGCATTCAGGAAAAAAAGAAAAACAGAAATAGAGGGGATCTTTCTCAAACTGATGAAGATCAATAAAATAGTAACAGTTAACATTATACTTAATAGTGAAAGACTGAGTGCTTTTCCCCTAAGATAGAAAACAAGGCAAGGACTTCTGCTTTCACCACTTTTATCCAACAAAACGCTGGAAGCTTTAGCCAGGATAATAAGACAAGAAAAGGAAAAAGACATACAGATTGAAAAGGAAGAAATAAAACTGTCCCAATTTGTAAATAACATGATTGTCTACATAAAAAATCCTGAGAAATTAACCTTGCCCCCCCAAAAAACCTCTAGAAATAATAAGTGAGTTCACTGAAGTTGCCAGATGCAAGATAAAAGTATAAAAATGAATTGTATTTCTATATACAAGGAATGAACTTGTGAACACCAAAATCTAAAAATATGATGCTACTTAAAGTCACTCAAAAAATGAAATTTTAGGTTATCAATCTAACAAAACATGTATGGGGCACCTGGGTGGCTCAGTTGGTAAAGGATCTGCCTTCGGCTCAGTCATGATCCCAGGATCCTGGGATGGTGCCCCCACCACGGGCTCCCTGCTTGGTGAGGAGTTTGCTTCACCTTTTCCCTCTGCTCACCTTTTCCCCCCTCCCCCCCACTCACATGCTCCCTCTCTTTCTCTTGTCTGTGCACTCTATCTTAAATAAATAAATAAATAAATAAATAAATAAATAAATAAATAAATAAATAAAATCTTAAAAAAGAAACACATAGAACTTGAAAACTGAAAACTAGAAAATGCTAATAAAAAATCAAAGAAGATCTATTAAGTAGAGATATACTGCATTAATAGATTGGAAGACTCAACTTATTAACATTATCAATTCTCAACAAATTGATATACAGGCTTAATGGAATTCCTATAAAAATCCCAAAAAGATTTTATAAACATTACTAGATTATTATAAAATTTTTACAGAAAGATGGAGGAACTAAAATAACTAAAACCATTTTGATAAAGAAGAATAAAGTGGGAAAAATCAGTCTACCCAATTTCAAAACGTAATTATATAACAACAGCAATCAAAATTGCGAGGTACTACAGAGGAATAGACTTAGATCAACAGAACGGACTAGAGAACCGAAAAATAGAGCCAGGTATGCCTGGATGGCTCAGTCAGTTAAGTATCTGCCTTCCGCTCCGGTCATGATCCTAGGATTCTGGGACTGAGTCCCGTATGGGCTCCTTGCTCAGCCGGGAGCCTGCTTCTCTTCTCCCTCTTCCTGATACTCCCCCTGCTTGTGCTCTCTCTCTCTCTGACAAATAAGTACATAAAATCTTTGAAAAAAAAAAAAAAGATAGAGCCAGAAAAATATGTCCAACTTATTGTGATGAAGATGGAAAAAAATTCAATGGAAGAAAGATATATTTTTAACAAAAGGACCAGATATCATAGGCAAAAAAAAAAAAAAAAAAAAAAGCCTCAGAACGCCTGGGTGGTTCAGTTGGTTAAGCAGCTGCCTTTAGCTCAGATCATGATCCCAGGGTCCTGGGATCAAGTCCCGAATCCAGCTCCTTGCTCAGCAGAGAGCCTGCTTCTCCCTCTGCCTCTGCCTGCCACTCTGCCTGCTTGTGCTCTCTCTCTGACAAATAAATAAAATCTTAAAAAAAATGCCTCAAAGTATCACACCTTATAAAAAATTATTGAAAATGAATTACAGATTTAAATGTAAAATATAAAACTATACAACTTTTAGAATAAAAAAAGGAGAAAATCTTCAGAATCTAAAACTAGATAATACTTAGTCCTGACTCCAAAACCAAGATCCATACAAAGAAAAATTAATAAATTGGACATCAAGGAGCACCTGGGTGGCTCAGTCCATTAAGCATCCCACTCTTGATTTCAGATCAGATCATCTCAGGGTAGAGATCATGTCAGGCTCCGTGCTCAGCACCCAGGCTGCTTAGAATTCTCTCCCTCTTCCTCTGCCCCTCCCACCCACTCATGCTCTCTCTCTAATAAATAAATTCTTAAAAAATAAAACCACAATGAGTTATCACTCATACCTATCAAAATGGCTAATAAAAAATAGTGACCATACCAAATGTTGGCAAGGATGTGGAGAAACTGGGTCACTCACTTATTGCTGGTGGGAATGCAAAGTGCTGCAGTCACTCTAGAAAACACTTTGACAGTTTATTAAAAAACAACAACAACAACAAAACATGCAACTACTGTATGACCCAGGAATTGCACTCCTGGGCATTTACCCCAAATAAATGAAAACTTATGTTCATACAAAATCTACATAAATATTTATCACAGCTTTAGTCAGAACAGTGAAACACTGGAAACACCTATTTGTCTTTCAATGGATGAGCAAACAAACTGTGGTACATCCGTACCATGGAAAACTTCTCAGCCATGAAAAGGAACCAACTATTGATAGATGCAACAACCTAAATGAATCTCCAGAAGATTATGTTGAACGAAAAAAAGCCATGATTTCATTTATATAACACTCTCAAAATGACATGATTATAGAAACGGAGAATAGATTAGTGGGTGCCAGGGGTCAAGGAGTGATGGGAGTGGGAGGGGAAGTGGGTGTGGCTATGGAAATGGGTGTGGCTAAGGAAAGACTTAATGATAATTCTTGGGGCGATGGAAGTGTTTTATATCTTGACTATCAACGTCTAAATCCGGGTTGTGATCCTGTTCTACAGTTTTACAGCATGTTATCACTGGGGGAAACTGGGGGAAGGTACACAGGATCTCTCTCTGTTATTTCTTACCGTTGCATATGAATCTACAGCTATCTCAAAACAAAAAGTTTCATTGAAAAAAAATGGAAAACATTTTCTTTGCCTGATTACGTGTCTATCAACTTATTAGATGTTCCAGGCAAAAGGTGGCCAGTTTTTATGCTATAAAACAAGAGTCTCGGTTTGCAGGCCAGTCCTTAACATGAGCCAGGGGTTTTAGGTATAACTGTTCTACTATAAGCTACTAGTAGATTCTGTGCTACCTTAAAAAGAAATCTGTCCATAACAACATAAATGGTGGCTCCTAGCGGGCTTTTCCTTGGGCTGTGCTTTATGGACTTCGAATGGGTCCAGTCTAAGTTGCATGACCCCTGACCAGTGATGCTCATAAGAACTTACACTATAAACCACCTTGAGAGTCAGAATAGGAAAGGTCTCTTGATAGATCAGTTAATAATCACTAATGGGATAAAACTGATTTGTTTGGCCTCCCCTCCTTTAGCCTTAGACTTAATCTAGATCACAATTATATTTTTATTACTTTTGGGGCAGCTGGATGCCTAATTTCCTGTTATGGAGAATAGAAACACAAATGTTCTCTTGTACGCAGACTATATATATGGATTCATCATGATCTAAGGGTGGTCTTAACAGGCATTTGGTCCTAATGGCTAATTATTGACAAAAAGAAGAGCTTCAGGTCAACTGATTCAAAAGCCAAATTCACTGTTTTGTTTTGAGTAGGTATTCCTCAACTTTTTACTAGTTTGTCTCAAATAATCCTGTAAGGCCAGTAAGCTCATCTGTGATACGAGGTTTATGTAGAAAAGGAAGGGGGACATGACCCGCCCACTTAGAAACAAGAGAGTGCATTTTTCTAGGGAAGGCAGTCAGACTGATTCTCAGGAGGCCTCAGGTGACACCTGTTACCTCTGGCAGTTTTCTATGCTCTGCTGGGTGGTCCTTAGTCTTATGGGCTTAGAAACCTAGTTTTGTTATGCTCATCTTTACCAGACATATGAGATTACATATAAAACCCGAACACCAATGCACTGATGTACAGAAAGGCATGTTCTATACATGGTTTTTTCAACGCTTTGAGCCTACAAAGAGGGTATTCTCTAAGAACCAGGAAAAAAAGGTGTGCCCACTAAGACTTAGGCCTACAAAATCAAAACATAATGGAGACTATAGACTGGAATACCTAAGTGGGCCCATTTTCTCTCTGTAGTCAAGTTGTATGGGAGGCCAAATCTTAAACTGAGTAACAAATTCATTCACCACATCAAAGATAATCCTTATGATGGGAATACATAGTGCCCATGTTCTCCATACAAAATTCCTCTGTAGGGCCACTGACATGGGAAGCCAGAGTAATCAAGACTCTGCTCATAAACATGGAAAGAGAACGAGAGAAGTGGGATTAATTGTTTATGATCCACCCAGCTCACACTAGGGAGGTTCTTATTTAGGAACCTGAACATTTGTGACCCCCCTGGTGACAATCTCCTGCTTCTACCCCTATATGGGGAATGACCTTTCCAGGCCAAAAAAAAAAAGGGGGGGGGAGCCAAGATTCAAAAGCTGTTGACTAAGATTTCTTAGTTTCCTACAAAGTGCCCCGTGGCTGGGCAATGCTTGTATTTCCCTCCACGCCAAGCCCCACCTGAGTAGCATTCTCTTTCAGTGAAGATTTCCACTTCAATCCACTGTGATTTGATTTTATAGTTCAGCTCTCAGAGGACCCTCTTATTCCAGACTCTTGGGATTCAGCTCAGTAGCCAACAAATACCGACAAACAAATATTTTGCAACTTGTTTATCTTGGAAACCACCCCCAAGAAGTTGTGTGGCGCAGATCAATAAAGATTTTTCTTTTATTGACCCAGGTGGTCATTGGTATAACTTCTCTAAAACCCTTCAAGGTCCAAATAATTTCTGTATCTCTATGAGGGTGGAGGCTTGAGGCTTTTTCCCCTGGCCTACATTAGACCAGGCTCCAAATAATTTTCTAAGTCATCCCTTCCACCCTCAGTAGGGTATAAGGAAACAAAATAAGGTAACATTGAACCTACAGCATGTAGGTCAGTAAGCTAAATATTACTTTAAAATATCCGTAGTCTTTATTTTATAAGAGGTGATTGATGCACATGAAAATAGTTTTTTTTATTCCTCCTTGTAAAGAGTCTGGCTTTGTCTGTTTTCCACCAGTGGTTCTGATATCTTACTTTTGTCATGGGGTGACACTGGGTGACAAAGCAATTCATCTACCAGAAGCCCTTCTTGTGGCTGGCTTCATAAACATTATCTGTTTACACTGCTGACAGTAATTCCTCTTTTCAGCCACGGCACGGCGAGTGAAAAGTGCTTACATTTACCGTGGAATTTTCAGCACAGAATTCCTCTAAGTGGAATGATAATGGATCTTTGTTGTTGTACATCCTTCATGGCCGGGTGGCTTTGTTCAGGAGTTTATTGTTGGCAGCGAGACAGACACACACTGGTTTCTTCACCTGGGTCTCTGGTTCAGATCAGCTTGAATGATGGCATACCTTTGCTGCTACATCCTCCAGCTGTCATCAGATAAAAGAACCTGGACCAGGGATTCAAGTCTAGGGACCCTCACCCCCAGAAACCTGGGGCCAGAGGCTTCTGAATGAGGAAGAGCTTCAGAGTATTTCAGGGTTAGGTACCAGGGGCTCAACCACGTGGTTGAGCCAGAACCTTGTGCCCTGAACTGTGCACATTAACAAATCATCAACTTGCTGGGCCTTTCACAACATATGCATGCCTGGCAGAGACCTGCAAATTAACACCTAAGGAGTTAATATACGCAGCCCTGGCCCGCCATCCCTCCCTGATCCTCACAGGTCTGTGTTGATGAAACAGAGTCGGTGCAGGGGGGTGGGAGGGTTCTTTGTTGCGAAGCATTCACACACAAGTTTTTGTCTCATTATGACCTTCATACATTTCTTTGAAGTTCATCACTCTGAAAATCACTATATTTTTTGGAAAGTTATGCTTAGAAACTTGCCTGACTGAAGCTTTTTTGTTACCCCCTGACATGTAGTTTTCCTAGCAAACTAATCATCAGTTACACTAATATATTAGACCGCTTGGCTCTCCATGGAAACCTATCGATGTACTTACGTTTTTCTTGTCTACTATCACTAATCTATCTCGTGGCCTTGCAAAAATAACCTGGCTTTTCTGTTCTAGGTAATTCCTGTCTTGCAGACATCGTTGCATCACGTGGGGTTATAATAATAAAACTAATGCCAACCACCATCACCACCAAAATAGTAAGAGCATTGAGTGCTTGTGTTTTCAGCACTGTCCTAGGTACTCTACATATATTAACACATTTCATCCTCACAGTCTCACGATGTAGAAACTTATTATTTCCATTTTATAATGGAGGAAACTGAGGCAGAGGGAGGTTAGCTAACTTCCCTAAGCTTATACACATGTCAAAAAACGTGTGTAATTGTTCTTTAGAAAAATAATGTTTCTGTTTTTAGTCTATAAAAAAGATGCATGCTTATGGGTTTTAAAAAAAGATTTACTGGGGCGCCTGGGTGGCTAGGTCGTTAAGCGTCTGCCTTCGGCTCAGTCATGATCCCACAGTCCTGGGATCGAGCCCTGCATCAGGCTCCCTACTCAGCAGGAAGACTGCTTCTCCCTCTCCCATTCCCCCTGCTTATGTTTCCTCTCTCGCCGTGTCTCTCTGTGTCAAGTAAATAAATTAAAAATCTTTAAAATAAAAAAAAATAAAAAGATTTATTTATTTATCTGAGAGAGAGAGACAGAGAGCGCCAGCAGGAGGGGGCGGTGGGGAGGTAGAGAGAATATGAAGCCAACTCCACGCTGAGCACAGAGCCCAATCCAGGCCTCGATTTCACAACCCTGAAATCACCACCTGAGCGGAAATCAAGAGTCAGAAGCTTAACCAACTGCACCACCTACATACCCTTGCTTATGGTTATTTTTTTTTTAAGTTCTTAGAAGACTTAGAATTACACTTTTTAAAAGGAAAAAAAAAGCACCAAATTCTACCACCCAGAGATAACCGCTGACAATATTTAAGGGAACTTTCTCCAAACACCTCTTCCTGTACTTACATATTTAGGATCATATTGATTTATGGTTATCATGGCATAAATAGGATCAAGCACACAGTATTTTTTGGGTACTTTACTTTTTTGGCTCTATCACATGACCCGGATGTCAGCAGCCCTTTACAGACTTCACAATGTTACGTCCATCCCTCTGGGTATTAGGATGACTCATGCTGATGGGAGGAGTCCAGATCAGAGTGTTTCCAGTCCCCGAAGGACTCCTGCCTTACTTCATAGCAGATTTTATTTTAGTCTGACGTTTAACATAGCCATCCTCAAGCATGCCACAAAAATCCTTTCTAGAATGCAGGCCCAGCAGTCCTGCAGGCCAGTAACTCAGGCCTGAGAGCCTGACCCCCAGCTCTCAGGAGAATGAGGTGGGCTCTGAGCTGAGGATGGTGTAACGCCAGCTGAGTCATGTACCAGCGGGCACCAGCGAGCCCACCAGGCAGACACGTACCGTTGGTGGTGAAGCTAAGCTGAGAGCTGTCGTGGGTTCTGTCATGTCAGCAGTATGGTGACACAGGACGGGCTAGTGAGGGAAGAAGTCCGAATCTCTCCAGAAAACCATGTAGATTTTAGGATGAGGGCTGCTCCCATGCACCATGTCAGGACACACTATTCTCATCAGTCCATGTGGACGAAAGCTTGAGTCGTGTGGCGCTACTGCTTTAAGGGACAGCCCCCCTGCTGCTCCGCTGGGGCGGGGGGCCCAGGGGACAGAGTTTGATCCAGTTGAAAGAGACTAATCCTAATGGAGTTCCAAGTGTAACGGCTGACGCCCTGCAGAATACCCTCCCGCCTCTGTCTCCCCTTCTTAAAAATCTTGTTCAGGAGTCAAGCTAGGAAAGAGGTAGTTTGAGTGGACGTGCCCATACGGGGAAATAGATTTCTAGGCTGACTTTTGAGGGAGAGAGAACTGTGAGGCAGGCACACTCATCTTGTCATTATGACCTCTTCAGGGCAGTCGGTGTCGGTCGATGTGGGAACGATGACAGCTCACCAGAATCCATCCCAGCACATTTTAAGAAATGCTTTAAATTCTATCTTCAGACTTAAAGGAGACGAGAAAAGGCGCAAAAAAGAAAATAAACATCGTCCATGGTTCTTTCGCCTTCCCCCAAAATAACCATGGTTAATATTTAGGTCTATTCCTTCCAGCTTTTTCTACTCAGCATTGGTTCGTTCGTTTGTTTGTTTTGGGTTTTGTTTTTTTCTACTTTGTCTTGTTCCTAAAGAGACAAAAATATCTATCCCTACAAGTTCACTTAATATTTTATAAGTGTATTTCTCATTATCATTTCAAAAATGCTACATACATATAAAGGATAATGGCTGCACAACATTCCATTATCCAAAGTTCTATAGCCACCAAAACAGTCCTTTAAAGCAATGGTCTTTCTTAAAGAGGTTGTCTGGGAACCAATGCTTACTTAGATCATCTCTTCCCAGATTCCTTACGCACCTGCATAAAATATTACCCAAGTAGCTCTGTAGTCTGGGAAGATGGCATTAGTGAAAGGGCATTCTTGGTTTCATTTTTAATTTAAATATTTTAAATTAGGGGTGCCTGGGTGGCTCAGTCGATTGAGTGCCCAACTCTTGATTTTGGCTCAGGTTGTGATCTCTCATGGTGATCTCTGCTCTGAGAGAGACCCCTGCATCAGGCTCCACACTCAGCAGGGAATCCGCTTCTCTCTCTCTCTCTCCCTCTGCCCCTCCCCGCACCTGCACACACTCTTTCTAAAATAAATAAAACTTTAAAATAAATAAAAATAAATATTTTAAATTAATTCTTGTATATGGTAAGCAAACAACCCCCAACAAACTTCAGATGGTTAAATATGCATATATATATGTATATTTATATATATATCGTTTTAAGATTTTATTTATTTATTTGACAGAGAGAGACACAGTGAGAGAGAGAACACAAGCTGGGGGAGGGGGAGAGGGAGAAGCCAGCTTCCCACCAAGCAGGGAGCCCAATGTGGGGCTTGATCCCAGGACCCTGGGATTATGACCTGAGCAGAAGGCAGACGCTTAACAACTGAGCCACCCGGGCACCCCCCAAAAAAATATATATTAAAGAAAAGTTTCAGTTCCCTATCCCAAATTCTCCTCCCCAGATGTGACATTTCTATCAGTCTCTTGGGCACTCTTCCAAAGATGTACTGTGCATATGCAAGCATGTATGTAATCAACATGCCCAATTTTTTAAAAATTTTATGTGAGAGAGAGAAAGAGAGCACGGAGCACAAGTGGGGACTGGGGGAGGGGAGAGGGACAAAGGCAGAGGGATAAGCAGACTCCCCACTAAGCAGGGAGCCCGATGTGGGGCTCCATCCTACGACCCTGGGATCATGATGTGAGCCAAAAGCAGATGCTTAACCAACTGAGCCACCCGGGTGCCCCTAGTCATCCCCAGTTTTGTTCACACAAATGACAGCACACTCTATAAGCTACTCTTGCCTTGCTTTGTGCCTTTAACACAGAGAGTGTGGCCTAGAGGCTTAGAGTACAGGATCTGGGAGCCAGACTTCCTGCGTTTAAATTCACCATCAATTAGCTGTGTGTTCTTAACCAAATTACCTAACCACTCTGTGCTCCTGTTTCCTCCTCTGCAAAATGGTACTAATAACGGTACCTACCTCATTGGGTTTCTGCATGGTGTTATGGGTTGAATTGTGCCTCCCAAAAAAGGATATGTCGAAGTCCTAATTCTCAGTACCTCAGACTGTAATCTTATTTGGAAATAGAGTATTTTGAGAGGTAATCAAGTTAAAATGAAGTCATGAGGGTGGGCCCTCATCTAAAAGGACTGATGATCTTATAAAAGGGGAAATTTGGACACAGACATGCACACAGAGAGAAAGCCATGTGAAGATGAGAGTGACACTGTCACAAGCCAAGGAATGTCTGGGGCCACCAGAAGCTGGAAGAGAACAGGAAGGACCCTGCCCTACAGGTTTCAGAGGGAGCAGGCCCTGCTGACACCTTGATTTCCGACTTCGAGCCTGCAGAATTGTGAGAAAATAAATTGCTGTTGTTCCAGGCACCTAGTTTGCTGTACTTTGTTATAGCAAATAAGCTCACATGGATTAAGTGAATTAATATATGCCCAGAATTTCGACTATGTCTGATATTCATCAAATACTACCTAAGTGCTAGCTGTCATTATTGTATAGATCTGCCTCATGTTTTTTAATGACTGCATATTTTTTCCTATGTTTTTGGCAAAACTTACCACTTAAATATTTATTGTCAAGCCCCTAATATTGTTTAAAAAAATTAGTACTTAAAGGCTTACAGTGAAAAATAATAGTACCTTTCTTTACTCATCTTCAAACCCCAAGTCTCACTCCCCAAAGGCAAACATTTTGAATCACTCGGATCTCCCTTCTGGTATTTATCTCCATATTTCTAAGTAATGTGCTTATACTGTTGACTCTTGATTTATCAGTTTGAGACTCTCTCTTCTGCCTTCCTGTTATGATAAATGAAGATTTTAATTTATGACAACCCCATCCCTACATACATACACCCACCCTCCTGTTATCTTCACAACTGGATTATATAACCATTTTTAGTTACGTAATAGATTGTTAAAATAGATTTTCTAAGTCTCTGAGACTAAGCTGAGACTCCAAAGATGAAAACAATAGGTACAAAGAGCCCTCATATTCTAAACAGAGATTCTACACAATCTTGCACACAAGGCTTGCACGTCGTGTGGCCCCAGTCCTAGCCACTAACTTCCTGCAGCCTCAAGAATTAACTAAGGGGTGGGGCACCTGGCGTGTTCAGTTAGTTAAAGATTGCAACTCTTGAACTTCGGGTCATGAGTTGGAGCCCCATGTTGGATGTAGAGATTACTTTTTTATTTTATTTTATTATTTTTTTAAATTTATTTATTTGACAGAGAGAGATCACAAGTAGACAGAGAGGCAGGCAGAGAGAGGAGGAAGCAGGCTCCCCGCTGAGCAGGGAGCCCGATACGGGCCTCGATCCCAGGACCCTGAGATCATGACCTGAGCCAAAGGCAGAGGCTTTAACCCACTGAGCCACCCAGGCGCCCCAAGAGTACTTTTTTAAAAAACGAATTAATTAGGAGGTTGAAGTGGCCCATGTTGAAGGTTGCTCTGGATAGTTAGCAGCATCGTTTTCCA
The DNA here is from genome assembly GCA_002007465.1 of Ailurus styani. Taxonomy (NCBI): domain Eukaryota; kingdom Metazoa; phylum Chordata; class Mammalia; order Carnivora; family Ailuridae; genus Ailurus; species Ailurus styani. Next base: position 1,375,878 of record LNAC01000064.1, on the reverse strand, counting down.
CCACAACCCCAAGACTGGATGGAAGGATTCCTCCCACTCATCCTAAACTTAGTAAAGGGGATTTCAAGAGGATCCCCAAAGAGAATGATAGGTGTTCCCTGAAGTTTCACAGAGTAGGCATGTACTTTGTGACTGACACTTAAACGAAAGTTGGCAGGCCAAAAGCTGGCTGCAGCAGCCTTCCTGAGAGCATGACAAAGCGTCAAGGTTGGCCAGCATTTCTGAGGATTGGTGGAGCAAGGATGTGGTTTTCTTCAGGCCAGACTGGATTCTGTGGAGGAGAACTGCCAACAGGTGGCCTTCAAAAGTTTCCCTTCCCTTCTTCAAAAAAAAACAGTGCCATATGGAAGGATAAAAAAAGGACTCCAACAAAGAGTAAAGAACGAGAAGCCCGGTGCCAACTGGACAGTTGTCAGTGGTCAGCCAAATGAGGCACTTTCCAGTTAAAACACCCCCAAGAGATAGAGGTGCTCCCATGGGTCAGCCTTGGGCTGAAGACATATGAGGAGGATACCCATCATGGATGACAATCCTGCAGGCCAAGAGCTTTCCTTCCCCCACCCCCTTTCTACCCCTCCCATGTCTACATCAAACCTAGAGGAGCCAGAGGCAGCAGAGTGAGCAAGACGGAATAAAGTCATGGCAACCCTCTACCTAGAGTGGCCTGATTTATCAAATACAAGTACAGGATGTCCAGTTAAGTTTGACTTTTAGATAAACAATGTATGCTTTTTTTTAGTATAAGTACATCCTATGCAATATTTGGGACATAATTTTCCTAAAAGTATTTGTTGCGTTCTGGAATTCACATTGAGCTGGGCGTTTTATGTTTTATTTGGCAGCCCTACCCATACTTCTTGCCCACTGCAAATTTCAAGGCTGTGTCAGTCCCAAGCTGTGGGAGAGGAGAAGTATAAACTGGCTAAGAGCTTGGTGTTCTGATATCAGATTACGCTGGACTTTGGCTAACCTGAAAAAAAATTGAGACTATTCATTAATAACCTAAAAGTACTTAGAAAAGTGATAGAAATCATCTGATATTCCATCCATGGGGCTGAAAAAATAAGATGGCAGAGGAGCCTTCCAAGTCCATCTTGTTCAATAAGCTACTTATAGGTGTATTAAGTTCAGCATTTAGGTTATTATTTCTATATAAATATTATTAGTTGCTGAGCCAACTTGTGAAGTAAGATTGCATTTCTCTTACAACATTCTATTTTTTCTTTGAGTTAATAATTGCCTACCTAAAGCATTTTTCCTATTTAAAAGCCATTTGTTTCTTTCTCTGTGAATTACATGTTCATGTCCTCTGTTGAACTGTTGAGCTCTTACTAATTTAGAAAAGTTTATTTATATATTTAAAAAATTAACCTAAAAGAATGGTCTTCTAAGGGGAAATTGGAAATTGCAAGTAACAGAGGATGAGTGGAATTTTTCCAACATTTGTGTTGGGAAGCTTAGATTTTCACTGTGCTCTCGTTAATATCTGGTCTTGCTCTTCCAAAACAGTTTTTCTCAAATCAATAGTTTCTTTAAATATTTTTTCAATGCTTACATGCTCAATTCTTGGTTAAAAATTTCCCAAGGAGGATGTATATGATTAAGACACAGTCTATTAGCATTTCTCTCCTTTAGACATGATCATTCATTCCTGGGACTTATTTCCAAGAAATTAAGCCACACCAGGAAAATAGCTCCAAATACACCCCACAGAAATTACAAGAAATTTCTTTCAAGATACTAGTACTACATTGTTGGAAGACAGAACACAAAGATTAAAGTCTCAAATTTGTTCCTTCCTCTGTCCATAATTTCGTGATTCTAATCTCATAATAAATCTCATTATTATTTTCAGTTTTTCATTAGAAAGTCAGAACCTTGCTGAGATTTAGTCTCTGAGCTATCTTTGAAGTAATGGGAATTGTATGATAAGGTAAATGTTATATTCTAGACTACCGCCACTGCACAGAAATTTCCATTGTAAACGGTTGCAAACCACTCAGCTAATTTTCACATATAATTCTTTTCCAAGAATTATTTTGTTCTTGAGGGAAATAAAACATTCCAAAAACAAATATGTTAAAATATGAATTCAAAAATGATTTCAGAAAACAATAGACAGAAAAATTGCATTTCGGATTCGATGTCAGTGAGTCTCACATTTACCAATAATTCTTCAGAAGAGTCCAGGATGAGTTCCATTTTCTTATTTTTATTTATAAATTCAATTTTAAGACTGCAATGAGGCATGCTCATCCTCCTCTTTCACTGTCTAATTAACTTATTTCTCTAGAATGAATGACATGCAGGAAGGGCTAGATTCCAGAATCCCTTGGCCCTGCAATAAAAAAAAATCTTTGCATGTCTTACAGATGCCAGCTCTGTTTAGTCTCAGTGATATCATCCTCAGCATATGTCATATCTTGCATTCCTGTTCTGCTTTTCTCTCTATATTCAATGCAAAACTAGCTTCTTAGGAACCCCTGTCTTAAAAATTGACAAATGTTTCCTTACTTTGTCCCTTTGCAGCATACAAATTCATCTATCAGGTTTTGTGCTTATTTGACAGAGTAACAAGATAAAAAAAAAATCCAATCATGCACAAATCAATCCATCCATTCAACATGGCTGTCAAACGCAGGATAGCCAAAGCATTGTAGAGGAAAAACATGACTCTTTGCTGAGGGACCATCACCTTCCTGGCACATGTTTTCATTTTTGTGGTTTTCTTGAAATTTTGCATTGGCTTCTTCAAAGCAGAAGAGAAATCTGAAGGTCAAAAGTCAGATATTTGCTGAATACCTCCATCTTACAAATGTCAAGGTCTTCCCACTGCTCCCTACCTCACACCCAAAACTCCAGCCATGATGAAACTTAGGGAGTTCCTGGGCTGGTAATCATCATCCAAATGTCTCTGGTTAGTTTGGGACACAAAAGTCATCATAATAGGAATAGCCCTAAGGCAGGGTCGCATGAAATTGATGGAAGTGATGTTGGTTGGAGAAATGCTAGAATCACAGGCAAATACTGATAAATAAGAGGCTTGCAGGGTTAGACCAGTTTTTAATTAAGAGGAAAAATTGGACATAATAGGATCATCAAAAGGGGAGCATTTGAAGATCATAGATTAAGGGACATAGCTGGAAAAAAATAAAGGACTTCAACATAGTCATCAAATGTGCTACTAGACATGATTTTGGTTTTTTTAAAAGTAGATTCCCAAGCCTTAAATCAACTAATTTTGTTTATTCTGAAAATTAGGATGGACTCACAGCCATTACCAACTTCTGTTAAATATATATAACAATATAGATTATATTTATAATTTTTCTTTTCCCTTTCCAATATCAAATTGTCATCAAAATTTCCCCTATAAGAAATTTGTATGTTGGGTTCATGTCTTCCTTAGACATTAAGTGTCTTTGACTGTAGGGCTTCCTGTATATTTTTGCTGTTTCAAGCTCTGAACCTTTGTCCATGGTGTATCATCTGCTCATAGGGCCTTTCTCTGTTTTGCAAGGAAACACCTCTTCACTGCTCTCAACCTTCTCCAACTTCACCTCTTATGTGAGTTTCCTCTAATCTCCTGCCCCTCAGCCAAATGAATGAATACAGGAAGAAACACATAACTTAACAGAAAAGGTAAGTTACAAATGAAGTAATTAATTGTTTGGTGTTGGGAAGCAGTTTTCCATGGTGGTCTGGGGCGCAGGCTCAAACAAAAATCCAAGATTTCTTGGATTGAAACCTGAGCACAGATAAAGAACACTTCTGCTATCATAGAAAGTTCTACTAGACAGTACTGGAACACAAGCAACAGATTAAAAAAACAACAAAACACAAAGAAAGGAATTCTAGATTTCTTTTAAGTAATGGTAGTATTGCAGGAATGACTGACTATGTGCCCTAGAACCATGTGGGGGTGGGGGTGGCTTACCAATGTGAGAGGCTGGATGAAGAAATGATCTTCGAGCTAAGACTTGAGTAGGAACGTGTGTTTGGGAGGGTGGGGTGCTATGGATTGGTTTGCTGAAACAGTCCCAGGGAGAGAGAACTGTGGGCAGGGAGAACCTGAAGAGAGAGGGCACAGGATACTCTGAAAGAAGAACACGTACTCAACAGGCTCTAATTCTGCAAACAAATTCATGATTGACATTGTGCCTGTATTGAAAAATAAAAGAGTATGACCTAAATGTGAATTAAGTGCCATAGGAAATAAACTCTCCTGGCTATACCAGGTCAGGATGATCAGAAAGGATGTGTCAGGAGGTTTCCCATTAATTCTTTATTTTCAGTATTTGTTCATTTCACAGTTATCACATGTCAAATGGTGGTAAGAATTCTATTAAGAAACTCACTGAATGCCCCAAATAGACTAGAGATGTTACATAATGAATGGAAGTTCATGATCTCTTTATCTTCAGGAGGTTTTTGTTCCAATTGAACTCACATCTTATTGATGGACATAGTCATTATGAGTAGAATGTCAGATTTGGTTTCCAGTGCAGTGTGTCTAAAATGTGGCATTTCAGAAGCCTTTATAGTGCTTATTAAAAATGCTTATCCCCTCTTTCCCTGCCATCAACAAGCTGAGGCAGAGACTAAGGTCCATTCAAGATTTGGCTATACCCATAATGCACCAGCATGATATTGCCACTGGAGGTGTAATGGACAGTCATCCTGCTTTTTAAGAGGTACTGAAGACTGCCCTCTTCCACCACGGTTTGGCACATAGGATTTGTGAAGCTGCTAATATCTTGGCACTGAGCCCATCTTTGTGTACTTGCCCCCAAAGGTGCTGAGTTCTATGTATGTCAAGTTGGTGGAGGCCCTTGTGCTGAACAACAAATTAACCTAGTTAAGGCTCATGACAATAAAAAAAACTAGGGGGATGGGCAGGCCTTTGTAAAACCGACAGAGAGGGGAAACTCTAAAGAGTGGTTGGCTGCAGTTGTGTGGTAAAGCACAAAAGTAGCAAAGACTCTCAAGGATGTCACGAAGAATACTTCAAATGCAAAAACTGAATGAATATATTTGGCACTTGTTTTTTATTTTTTTTTTATTTATTTTTATTTTTTTTATTTTTTATTTTTTTTAAAGATTTTATTTATTTATTTCACAGAGGGAGAGAGATCACAAGGAGGCAGAGAGGCAGGCAGAGAGAGAGAGGGGGAAGCAGGCTCCCCGCTGAGCAGGGAGTCCGATGCGGGCCTCGATCCCAGGACCCTGAGATCATGACCTGAGCCGAAAGCAGGGGCTTTAACCCACTGAGCCACCCAGGCGCCCGGCACTTGTTTTTTAAAAAATGTCTATCTCAAGCCTGCTATGAGCCCACTTAGAATTTTTATGGTAGGATCTCTAGAGTTAACAAACTCCCGGGGTGGTTCTACTGCACACCAAGTTTGAGAACTTCCACCCTATTGACGTGATCCTAAAGTGCTTTATGGCAGCCTGGAGCCAAGCTGGCTGAAGAAGAACTGCCCGGAGATTTGTTTTTGTTTTTAATTATTAACTTAATTCTATATTTGATGTGGATTTCACTAGTTTTTCCACCAATGTCCTTTTCCTGTTCCAGGATCCTATCTAGGAGACCACATTACATTTAGTCATCGTGTTTTATGGTCTCCTCTGGTCTGTAATAGATTCTTAGGGTTTCCTTGTTTTTTCATGACCTTGACAGTCTTGTAGAATGCCCCTTAATCTGGGTTTGTTTGATGTTTTTCCCATCGTTCTACCAGGTTATGACTTGAGGGAAATATACCATAGAGGACGTATCCTTCTTATCATATCATATCAAAGGTACTACTCTCAACAAGACTTATCACTGTTGACACTGACCTTGATCACTGGGCCAATGTAGTGTTTGTGATGCTACTCCACTGTAAGTACCCCTTTACTCCAACACTATTCTCTTTGGTGTCACAAAGCACAACCCACAACGAAGGAAGAAGTGGGAATTCAGCTTCACTTGCTGGAAAGGAGAGTTATCTACATAAATTACTTGGAATTCTTGAAATTCTTTTGTAATGGAGATGTAGCTCTTCTTCCCCATTTATTTATTTTTATTTATTTATTTATTCATTTACTTATTTAATAATTTATGTATACCAGTATGGGCTCATGAATATTTATTTTACATTCTAGGTTACAGTCCAATAGTATGTTATGTATTTTATGCTCAAATTTTCCAGCTTTGGTCATTGGAGCTTTTTCAGTCTGAGTTCTGTGTCCCTTTGACATACCCCACCCTTTGGCTTTTTGAGCATCTTCAAAAGACGCTCCAAGCTCATCTTGTATGTTCCCTACCCCAACTCTAGGATCAGCTATTTCTCCCAGTAGAGTCCCTCTTCTTCTTTTTTCTTTTTTTTCAAGATTTTATTTATTTATTTGACAGACACACAGCACGAGCAGGGAGAGCAGCAGAGGGAGAGGGACAAGCAGACTCCTCACTGAGCAGGGAGCTCGATGCAGGAGTCAATCCTAGGACCCTGGAATCACGACCTGAGCTGAAGGCAGACACTTAACTGACTGAGCCATCCAGGCGCCCCTAGAGTTCCTTTTCCAAAATATAATTTCCTGCCTCCCAACCTCAGAAACTAAAATCCAGTTGGTCTGGGGAGGAAGCTCAGGGGTATTTATTTATTTTTTAATTAAATGAAACAGAACATGCTCATAGTAAAAATAAATTCAAACAATGCAAAGGGTGTGTGTATATATATATATATAGTGAGTCAATATACACATATTGTGAGAGTCTGTCTTCTTACCCAAAGGCAACCTATTGCCAGTTTCTTATAAATCTTTTCAGAAATAATCTACACACATTTCTGAATATGCATATATGTATACACATATAAACCAACCATCTTTTTACAGAAATGACGGTATGCTACGACACATTAATGCATCTTGCTCTTTTCACCCAACAAAACATCTTGGAGATTGTTATGCGATTACAGATCAACATCATCCTTTTCTACACTGGCAGAGAGCTTTGGTGACTGTCCATGGCGTACTTTATCTAACCCACCTTCTACTGATGAACATTCAGATTGCCTCTGCATTTTGCCATCACAAGCCATGCTGCTATGAATGGCCTGTATGTATACTTTCATTCATGGGTTAAGACATCACTACACTGAACTAGTAGCAGTGAAATGCTGGGCCAAAGAGAATATGCCTGTCATACTTTCCTAGATTGACAAACTGCCATCCAAAAAGGTTACAGTGACGTGTACTCCCACCAGCAATGTATGAGAATGTGTTTTCTTGACATTCTTGGCAATAAATTGTTAATACTGTTAAACATTTTTATCTTCACCAGTCTGATATGTGAAAAATGGTAACTCAATGTTCCTCCTTTAATTATGAGTGATATCAATTGTATTTTCATGTTTATATCAGAATTTTTATTATGTGTATGATCTCCCTAATCATACCATGTCTTTTTTCCCTGTCAAGTTATTAGTATTTTTCTTATTGATTTGTAAGAACTCTTTCTATATTAAGAAAACAAGCATATCCTTACTTTCTGTGTTGTAGGCTTTTTTCCAGAATACATATTATTGTCATTTCCTGGGTAATTCTGAGGACAGCCAGGTTGGAACCACGACTAGGGAATTATATATTAGTTAGGGTGATTATGTCATACAAAGGTAACTGACACCTACTAGGTATGGTCTAAGGGTAACAAAAATCTCTGTGCAAAACCATCTCAGCTACTGAAAGTAGGGATTTCCAGCATTGAATCACCCTTTGAAGGGTAAGGCAGTGGTTACGAGGGAGATAACAGCACACTGACCCATTATTGTGGGATGGCAGACCGCCCCTCCCCCTTCCTGGGATTGTCCCTAGGATTGGATACAGTTCAGTCTAAGATAATAGACTCTTTTACCATAATATCACAGGACAAAGCCAAGGCGCTATTAATCAGGCAGCATGAAAGTTCTGATTATCTTGAATACCACCCATCCTGAGGGCAGAAATGATGGGATACCTCTTCTCACCTCTTCCACCTTACATTCCCCAGGTCCGAAGCCTTGCAGTATCAAGATGGAAATGAACAATGCACAGCCCAGCAGAAGAAATGAACCAAATGAGGGGCCATGTGGGGAAGGGGGGAAGGACAAGATGTCTAGAAGGAAAGGTTCTTCCTCCAAAGGAAGGGAGCTGCCACCTGGGTGCCTGAGAGTCCTAATGAGAGAGAGCCCCTCTTCAGTGAGAGAGCCCCAAGAATGGCAAGTTGGTGGGAGGGAGTGGAGGAGCCACTCCAGATTCCCTTTGTGGTCTCCAGAACAGATTAGAATGTCCTGCTGAACATAAAATGAAAGGGCTGGTTTATACATAACTTTGGACCCGTATGTCCGGCTAACTATATCTGCCCTGCCTTCCTTCCAAGATGTTCGTGTAGAGGCAGGCTGTTTGTCAAGGGCTCCATTCTGGGACCAGACCCAAGCTGAGGAATCAGGGGCACCTCGGATGAAAAGCACAGACCAGTAGTTCTCAAAGTGCAGTCCTAGGACCTGAAGCATCAACATCAACTGGGAACTTATTAGGAATGCAGACTTGGGGACCCATCCCAGACCTACTGAATCAAAAACCCGGGGATGGGGTCTAATAGCCTCCAGTCTAATAAGCCCTCCAGGGGATTCTGAGGCTAATGTCTGAGAACCACTGCTCTTGATAGGAGCTGCTGACACCAGCCTTGGCATCCAAATTAGCAGAACGGAGCCCGTGAGCAGAAAGAAGTCACCAAGTGCAGTAGGGGGGCTCAGAATATTCTCCCTGGGGCAGAGGCACGTGGTGTGCAACCGCCATCTGCATTCTGAAGCTTCCGGGTGCATGTTTGCTGGGAGTAACTATTTTCCCCAGGGAGCTGGCACCAGTGCTGTGTGCAGTTCCCAGATGGGTTTCTAAACAAGAGCCTCCTACATGAGGTTCCAGGGGAGGCCCTGGGGAACCAGAACTTGCCTACAGGCGAGGAATTCTTTAAAATCCGCCCCCACTGGCAGAGGTGGGATTTCGGAAGGAGTCCATTGCAACAGGGATGGGATGGGGAGGCCAATTCTTCTGTTTCAACGAGAGCAGGATAAGGGCTCTGTGTGCGTCGCCCCAGGTCACGTTGCCTCTCTGGAGTTCAGAGTGGAGCAAACTGGGCTTTATTCACCCAACCCCAGAGAAGTTCGCCTTGGCAAAATGAAAGAACAAGACTTTATGCATATCTCTTGATAGATTTTTCATGGCTCCAAAATAATTCCGGGCCTGGATCATTATTCCAGTTGTCTCTGTCAGCAAATAACCTTAATGAGTACCATCTTGTGACTTATTGCCAAGTCACATTTTTCGCAAATATTTTCCTATAAAATATTTAAGGCTACATCTGACTTTGGGTCTTTGGAAGAGATTAAGTTTCCTCTAAATGTCTAATGCATTCTCTAGTTTTTGGCCCCAGCGCTGCTACTGGGAACACAACTGTTGGGAAGCTGTCCCAGGGGTGGGGGGTGTTGCACTGCGGCCTGTCACCCTCTGCTCCACAGACCTTCCTATCAACTGGAAAAGATGCAGCAGACGTAAACATTTCAAAGTATTTCTCAATCTTATTCCTCTACTTGAATTCCTTTGCTAGAAGTCAAATTCAGAAACTCCAAATACCAAAATCATTCTTTAAAAAAAACGTTCAGTTTCAAAAGCCAGCTTAGGCCCCGCCTGAAGTCAGGGGGCAAAAGGGGGCTGCGTCTCACCAGGGATGTTGGGTGAAAGCCTGAGGCCTTCCAGCAAGAGGCGACAGAGGCTGGCCAAGGGGCAAGCTGGACGCTGTGTGGTCCCCACACGAAGAACAGACGTCACTGAGACCAAACAGGTCTCTCTAATCGTCCTGCTCCAGGGTAAGAGAAAAAAATTCCAAGGCCCGGGATGCTGGGACGCTGGCATTTATACTGGCATTATAATTCACGACGCAAATTAAGAGCTTTTGAGAAGCTGTGCTTATTTTTGGGGGGGCGGGTTTCAGCAGCTTTTACACACACACACACACACACACACACACACGCACACACAACTTGCTCTCTCTCGCTCTCTCTCTCTCACTCCCTCCCTCACCTCAAACTGTCTTTCTGCAAAGACAGCATTGTATTTATATATTCTTTTAACAAGTCTCTCTGGTCTCCTTGCCCTGCATTTCTAATAGCTGTTCTGGTGGTCAAAAGAGCCAACCTTTGGATGGCCCGCAGTGGTGAGGATTCAGTCCGAGGCCTACAGAGCCCACAATACCCTATGCCAAATTGTGTGCATGAATCTTTTTACCCCTAGAATCAAGAGGACACAGCTTTCATCGGAGGGTCAAAAAGGCCCATAGGTATTTAAGTTGTTCAGATTTAAATGTCACGGCGATGATTAATCTCTGTCGTCTGCGAGTGGCCACTCCTCGAGGGCCATGGTGGAAGTCACTCCCCAGGACCTCTTCCTGCAACACAGCACCACCCGACACACAGACACAGACCCCAAACCACACTCAGAGCCGTAGCCGTCTTCTGACGAAAAAGGAATATTCTCACTTAGAATAGACTTCTTATACCCCAAACACCATTCTAAACTCAGTCGTTAATATTTGTCCTTCAAGGGGTTAAGGTGTTGGTTTTTTTAATTAAAAGAGAACAAAATATTATAGACAAAATTTAAGTCCTCCTGATTCCTGGTCTAATTCCTCCTTCCAGAAGGAACTACAATGATGAATTCAGCTTGGATCCCTTCAGCCTATTGTTTAAAGCTTGTATAGATACGTATCCCTGAACGATCTATATATCGCTCTTATATATTTAACATTCTGGGTGCATTGTTCTGCAACTTGTTTTCTGTGCTCAAAATTATACTTCTGGAATCTGTCCATATTGATGTACAAAAATCTAGTTCGTGCCCTCCCATTTGCTATTTTGTATTTTAATATATAAATGCACATTTTATTTATTCATCACTGATGGAGACTCAGGTTGTTTTAATTCCTGGACCTTATAAACTTCTCCTTGAGCGAGTCTCCTTGTGAGAGCGTCTTCCGAGGGCAGAGACCTAGAAGCAGAGCTGCTGGGCCACAGGGTATGTGCATCTTCATATTTAATAAATACTGCCAAATGGATCTCCAAAGTGGAGCATATCAATTTTCACTCCTCCAGCAGCATCTGAGATTGCATGAATATTTTCCACTGGGGCTCAGAGAGGAATGTACCTGATCTGAGACCTCCCGCCTCCTCCCACTCTCCGCGTTCAGACACTGTTCCCTCCAAGCACAGAGATGACAGCCCTCCAAATAAAGGCTTGGGAAGGGAACCTTAGCCCAGTTGTTTTCAATCCATGAGGCACTGGTAACTTCTGTGGCCTACACCATAGGGTTGTGTCCCAGCCTAACTGTTAAGATTTTTATTTCTCCCGACTTGATAAAACAAGTGGAAATTTCATCCACCCATACTTGTGTTATAAACTGACCCTACCCAGGGCCCTGATCCTGACCAGGAAGGGACCAAGTACCACCTTGGTCTGACCTTAGGTTAGCCAAGGCCCATGTTGCTGCTTGGTTTGGCTTGTCCATTCATTATCCAAGTATTTCCTGAGCACCTGAGTCAGGGAGTGCAAAGATCAAGAGGATAATACTGTAGTTGCTGTCTGTCAAGGGTGGGCACTAAGAGCTATGGTTCTTATCTCCATCAGTCTTTCCAACGTGCCTATAAAGTAGGTACTATTATTATCCCCATTTCACAGGGCAGGAAACTGAGGCTTTGAGTTTAGGATGATCTCGATTTCCTAGGCAGAGCTAAGATTCCAGCCCACATCTCTGTCTTCAGACACAACGTCTACATAAATTATGTATTTTACTGGGCAATGGCGGGAAGGGGTAAAGGATGTACTCAGGCACGAGGTGGGAAAGCGTGGACTGTGTGAAGGAAATTGTAGGAGTGGAGGACAAAAAACAGAAAAACCAGTTGGGATCCCATTACACAGGGCCTTGAATGACAGGTGAGGGCGTTTTACCTAATTCAGTGGAGAGGATGAGTCATAAGGGGCTTTTGAGCTGTGGAGTGATAATAATCAGAGCAAGAAGCAATGAAGAGAATGGAAATCCGTGGGCTAGAGCAGGGAAGCCGGAAATCTGGCTAGGAGGTGAGGGAGACAGTGAGGTCTGGCATGCTCGATGTCCATTCTAACCTGTATGTACCCACTAATGTTGGAAAGTTGGAAACTATAAGTCACACCCCTCTTTGTAGCTGGACTTCTGGACAAAGACCCATTTTGTGGACATTGATGATACAGAGGGAACAAGGTACAGGGGTCACTTGCTTCCTAATTCAAGGACTTCTATAGAGACAGGAGTCACTTTCCAATTGTTGACAGGGGTAATAGGATTCCAAGGGTTGGGGGAAGCTGTGTTCAAATGCCTTTTCCAGATTTTTCAACAATTTGTTAGCTGCTTAAACCTGAATTCTGATCAAACCAGCTTGAGTCGCTTCAATTTCTATAAATCAACCCTAAATGAGGGGGCAACAGGAGGACTTCGACTTGGTTGGAAGCAACGGGGCTGGAAAGCAGGAGCGGGTGCATACATTTCAGAGGCAGAAATGTGCAAGATGAGGCAGAGTTTGGGATGTGGGATGAAGGAAATTGTCACAGTTTAATATTGAGGTCTTACATAGTGATGATGTGGGGGGAAATGGGGTCATTAGTGGGCACTAACAGAGGATATTGAGAAGCTGGCTTTAATCTAAAACTTTGGGGAAGGCCTAAATTTTGAGAGGGGGAAAGAAGAGTCAGTTGTGATGCAATTACCTGTTTAGAAGCCTCTTTCCATTGGAAGCTGGGGCTCTCTGAGGTCAAAGCCTTTGCTAGCTTAGTCACCATCACGGTGCCTGGCTCAGTGCATCTAGGCCTGGCTCAGTGCTTGGCATGTTGTAGATACTCAAGAAATATCTGTTGAGCAATAAAGTTAGGGGTCCAAGGTGCAAGAAGAATTATGAAAGGAAACACATTTTTAGAGCCAGAGGGTAGGAAATAACGTAGGAGGGATAAAAGAGGTAAAAAGTAAGAAAAAGACTACTAGATAAGACTGCTGGTGATGGATAACACAAGACATTCTAAAAGTTTTCTTTAAAAAAAGTTTTCTAAAAATAAGATTTTTGTTTTTATTTTTTTAAAAGACTTTATTTATTTATTTGAGAGAGAGAGAGCATGCGCAAGCAAGAGCACAAGCGGGAGTGAGGGCCAGAGGGAGAGGGAGAAGCAGACTGCCAGATGAGCAGGGCTCCTGACACGGGGCTCGATCCCAGGACCCTGATGTCATGACCTGAGCTGAAGGTCACTGACCAAGCCACCCAGGTGCCCCTATCTGCTCTTTTGTTAATGGACATTTAGCTTGCTTCCTGGTTTTGACTACCAATAAAGCAGCTATAAACATTTTTAGATAAATACTTTGATAAACCTACATATATATTTATATTGGGTATATATCTAAAAGTGAAATTGCTGGAATAGAGGGTGTGAATATATGTAACTTCAGTAGACACCATCAAACAGCTTTCCAAAGTGATTAAATTAATTTATAACCCCATCCAACAACTGTACTTTACAATTATTCTGCATTTTCTTCAAAAGGGATTAGTGCTTTTTGGATTCTATTTAGGAAATCGTACCCAACTTGGGTAACTGTCATGAAGATAGGCTCCTTGTTAAAAATTTTTTTTTTTACATTTAATTTTTAAAAAAAGACTTTACTCGTTTATTTGTATATATGTATATATACCATATATTTATATATACTTATGTATATACCTATATCTATCTATCTATCTAGAGAAAGAGAAAGAGAGAGAAAGCATGAGCAGAGGGAGGAGCAGAGGGATAAGCTGACTCCCCGCTGAGCAGAGAGCCTGACTTGGGGCTTGATCCCAAGACCCTGGGATCACGACCTGAGCTGAAGGCAGACGCCTGACTGACTGAATTGCCCAGGCACCCCTATTTTTCAGTTTTTATTATTTTTTTTAAGTAGGCTCCTTGCCCAACGTGGGGCTTGAACTCACAACTCCAAGACTAAGAGTCACATGCTCTACCAACTGAGCTAGTCAGGCACCCCAATGGTCTCCTATTTTACCTGTTAGCAGATTTACTGTTTAATCTTCCACATCTAGATCTATAATGTGCTTAGAATTGATATTTATATATGCTGTGAGACAGGAAGTCAAGATTAATATTTATTCATTTGAACATGCCATTGGCCCAGCACCATTTATCTGAAAAGACTGTCCTTTCCTCCCCTGTTCTACAAAATCCTATATTACATATGTGTGTATGTGTGAATCTGATTATGGGCTGTTCCAAAAATCTGACTGTGCCATTTACCCAGATTCTATAACTTTTCCCTCTTTGTTTTTTATTCTTTGTTCCAAGAAGTAGATATTAGCAATCAGCAATTTTTCCAATTGGCAGTGAATACTGAGATTCATAATGAATGTTTTGCTGGATTGTTCTACTGGGAACTGTTTCCTAGAATCCCTTTCTCTGTGTGACTCTGGGTTGAGTTGGCCAAAGTGAAGTGGTATGAGATTTAGAAAGCAGAAACAAGGCAGGTAATGTTGCAGTCTAACGGTGATTGTTGGTAAGAGCTGCCGAGATGGACAGACATGCTAGCACTTTCCAGTGTGCCTTCATCCTTCCCCGCTCTGCGTCCAGCCCCCCTTCCTGTCTGCCTGTGCTGCCAGCAGCAACCCTGGGTGTGCCAGCAGATGCTGTGCTGGGAACATACAGAGGAAGCTGTCATAAAGAGCCAACAACCCCGTGTAGATTACTCGCCCGGCTCCCCTCCCAATCCGACTCCTGCAGTTGGATTTGCCTGGCTTCCAGATTTCCCTGGAAGCCAGGTCTAGTTAGTGACTTTTCTCTGAATCTTCAACTCCTCTTTCCAGACCTTTTCTTCCCAACCTCTTCCCCGAATTATGTAAGGTCCATTTCCTATAATACATTCCTTATCCCGTAACTCCCAGTAGTTCTGCTTCCCTGATCAAGCCCCCACTAATACACACATGTTGAAATAATCAACACAGTGTAACAGTGGCAAGCCCTAAAACTACACAGGGGTAAACTCTGCAGCAGACGAAAACCCGAGAGGAGGACTGCAAAATGGTTTTCAGGGCTGACAACACTGGCAACATGACCACATTGCTGACTTTGAACTTAAGACCCTGAAGCTGGCGACTGTGCCTCTTGGCTTCCTCCCTCCATTCCTAGCGTCCTTGGATCATTCCCTTTCTGTATGCCCATGTCTGTCTTTCCCTTCAGACTGTAAATTCATTTAGGGGCTTGCCTTATGCCTCTGCACACTCCAATTTGCCTGAAGGGAAGTGTAAATCCAGTGGCACAAGAATGCAGGGAAGAGGGAGGGATTGGAAGGACCGATTAGTTCTGGCTAGAAGAGCTCACAGAACTCTCCATGAGGATGCTGGCACTTGATTTGGGCCCAAATGTCTGAACAGAACTTCAATAAGCAGGAAGAGCGGGAACAAATAAGAGTAGGTGGTTCACGTCAAGCACAGTGTAAGGACTTTACGCCTTAATTTACTCATTCTCACATCTCTTCTGTGATGCAGGTGCTGTCGTGTTCCCATTTAATACATGGGGAAACTGGGAATCAGAATGACTAAGAACCTAACCATCTCCATATTCTCCTACTAATTAATATCCAGACGAAAACTAGGATGGGAATTGATTTGTCTTAGAATTTGAGAACTTCTCCTTGGGGGTGGTAATTTTAGAACCTTAGTGTGGTCCTTGAATATGTACAGGAGGCTCAGAAAACAGGAAGAATTGGTGGGGGGAGGGTTGTGTAGTTTTGTCTTCCCCTAAGAGAAGGGAAAAGAAGGAGAGAGAAGAAGATGGAGAGGAGGTTACATAACCTGGCAGAAGGCAGACGAAATGGCAGAAAGATGTGTTTTGTTTGTTTGTTTTGGGGTTTTCTGAGGGAGAAAGAGAGAGCGAGCTGGGGTGGAGGTGGGGGGTGAGGGTAGGGAGGGGCAGAGGGAGAGGGAGAGAACCCCAAACAGGCTCCATACCCGGTACAAAGCCCGATGTAGGACTCAATCTCACAACCCTGAGATTATGACCTGAGCCGAAATCAAGAGTTGGATGCTCAACTGACTGAGCCACCCAGGCGCTCCCAGAAGGATGTTTTTAAGAACATGACCAAGGAGGGTATAAAGAATGAGCAAAGTAACTTGTCTGACTTTCTGTGATACACAGCTTTCCATCTTCCTGAATTTTCAGTAAAAATAAAGTCTGCCATACATACAAAGATACGTCCATGTGAATTTACAGAATATAAGGAAATGGCAATGTCTCACATTTGGGTGATACAAAACAGTAAGACAAGCCCTAAGGTGAACTAATTCACAGGAACAGAAGGTTAGAGTGAGAGGTAACCGAGAAGGTAGGTCTGCCTCGAACATGCAGAAGGCTTGGAGAAGGCACCAGGCTTTCCAGTCTGTGGAATGGGGCACTTGAGACAATCTTCTCTGTGTCTTAAGGGATAAGAAGGCTCCAGCTGACGCATCCATTATTTATGGAACTGGGCAAGTGTACTGATCCTGAAGGCAGGAGGTATTGGTGAACTTGGAGAAGGGTCAGTAATGGAGGGAGGGCAGGGCCAAAGAAGGCTGCTGTAGGGGCCTGAGATGGGAAAGATACAGCCCTATTCTCATGGAATTCAACGTCTATTTGGGCACTCAAAATGTAGCAGTAAAAATAAGGGAGAATAATACAAGACAGTACTTAATTCAGTCTACTCATCATTCAGTTATTCTGAATGATCTTTGGTAGTGAAGTTTTTGAAAATAGGCCGAAGGATGTCTAAAAGCACTAACCTAAATGTGTGTCTATAGCATGGACAAATGCACCAGCCCTCTGCTGTCTTCCCCGACATTCCCCCCCAAATCCCACCCTAGGAACTGCCCCTTCTGCTTTCCTGAATCTTGATCAAAATTAGTAAAGGACAAGGAAATTCAGGACCTTTTGGTCAGGGGCTTCATTAGTCCGAAGTATTTTTTGCCTTTGGGAATTCTCTGGAACTGGATCCTAATTAATCTCTCAGTGTTAACAATGTCTTAGGAATGTCCGAGTCAACAAATATTTATAGCATATAGACCATGTTGAGCAGTGGGGCTCCAAGGAGAGCAGGGACCCTTCCTTGACGGACACAGTGACTTTCAAGAAAGAAGCCAGGCATGACTTTTAAACATGTAATGACCTGGCCAAATAGAGTCTAGGAGTCAGAGTGCAAAGTGTGAGAGCGGTGAGGGGAAAGTGCTGGGTCACAGCAGAGGTGATCAAGGTGATCAAACTGAGGTGATCCATGGCTGCGGAGGACACAGGTTCTGGAGTAACAAAAACCCTGGTTTGAGGGCCAGCACCACTCCTTAGTCCCATCCCTTCTAAGCTTCTGAAACTGCAGTTTGCTCATCTGTTCAATGGGGCATTACCTCTTTCAGAGAGATACTGTCAGGAGTAAGTGGGTTGAGGCAGACAGGCTCAGTGTCAGGCCTGGCCCAATGTAAGTGCCCACTCAGTGACAATAATTATTATCACCAGTTGAGCACCTACTGTGTGTCAGCTCTGTGGGAGCCGCATTACATATATTATCATATCATTTTTAATACTCACACAGCAACTCAGCAAGGTCGATAGGTTGTAGGGGGAGCACAGTGTGCCCTCAAAAGCTATGTCCAAATCATAATCCCAAGTCCCTGTGAATGCGATCTTATTTGGAAACGGGGTCTTTGCAGTTATAATTAAGTTAAGGTTCTAGGGATGAGATCATCCTGGATTTAGAGGAGGCCCCAAACTGGATGACTTTGTGACCTGAGGAGGATGAGAGACAGGAGAGACACAGGAAAGGCCAGGTGAAGCTGAAGGCAGACAGTGAGAGTTACCTTGCCCCAAACCAAGGAAGACCAGAGCTGGAAAGACTCCCCTCCAGAGCCTTTGGTGGGTATGACCTTGCTGATAGCTCCACTCTATACTTCTTGCTTCTCAAATTATGAAAAGAATCAGTTTCTGTTATTTTAAGCTCCTGTGTTTGTGGTCATCTGTTACAGGAGCCCTAGGAAACCAATACATATGTTTTTGTCCCCACTTTATTGGCAAGGAAATGAAAGTGAACTAACTTGTTTGGGGTCTGTTTTTATGCAAAGAACCAATTTATGCCACATAAACATAAAGCTACCGAGTGCCTAAGAGAAATGATCAGGAACCCAAACAGGAAAATTAGGATGAATGCATAGCTCCAGGTGTCTAGTGGAGAAAAGGAAAATGAGTGCAAATCATTTCACGTAATGTACAACTTCGTGCAAATACCAGAGCTCACTTAATTAGGCCAGGAGAAACCCTCTTGGAAGAAAAAAGCTAGCAAAACAGAACTTGGGGTAACGGGTGAAACAGCTCAGCACAACTCTGTGGAAGAGACCAGACCAGCCAGAACCAGCCCAAACCAGTCCTGAGGACAGATGATTTGGACTCCAGGGAGACTTTGAACAGATTAAATTAATAGAGCCATGAGGGGGCAGGAAGCAAGCTAAGCCTCTTAAAATCTAGGAATCGAAGGGGAAATTTTCAGAACAATTTGGCTGGTAGGAAGTAATTGAGTCTTGCACTTTAATTTCTCTTTGTTTGGTTTCTTTTTAAGATGCTGAAATGGCAAGTCTGAAGAGCAATAAATAATCACAGATTTCTTATGAAATTCAAACAGTGGGGAATCATTAATTTTAAAGGTCTACCCATTTCCCAAGGAGCCAAGAAGCCTTGCCTAGTCTTGAGGGTTTAATCTACTTACATATAGGGAAAAGATTTCTCCTAACCTACACCACCATCATCCCAAGAGCCTTCACTTGCCTTTCTTTTTGAAAAAAATGTGCATTTTCCATAGTTGCAAAAATAACAAATGCTCAACGTACAAAACTCGGAAAACCTGAAAGAGCACAAAGGAAAAAGTAAACACCATAATCCCACCTCCCACGTATTGAAATATTTTCCTCTGATATTTTAGATATAGCTCCAGCTACACACATATAATTCAAAACCAAACTGTAGTTACCCCTCCTGCATGTTCATGGGAGGGGTAGGGTGAGACATAAAGCATATTTGTGGAGGAAAAAAAATAAAATAGCTAACATTTAATAGTATTTACTTTAAGCCAAACATCCTGAACACTTCATACTTATTAACTCTAAGAAACTTTTGCCTACCATCCAATTCAAAGATACTCGTCTGTACTTAACGTACCCCTTTGGTTGTGAGTGCCATCCCTGTTTTGTAGATAGGGAAACTGAGGCACATGAAGGCCCGTGCCCCACATCCCACTGCCAGCGAGCGGCGAGCCGGGATTTGCTCCGGTCTAGGCCGGAAGCAAGAGGTCAGCGGCTTCCCTTTAAAGACTAGCGTAGGGGAAGGACTCACGGTTCAGTGTCCTCCGGTTGCTCGTTTCTGTCCCAGAGTGACCTCCGCCAGAATCCTCGAGGAATCTTGGTTTGTCATCTTGTGGTGGAGAGCACGCGATAAAGAGGGGCTGGGGGAAACCGGCCCTAGGAGAGCCTAGAGAGAGGGCCTGTCGGGGCCCTGCGTCCCGCCGAAAGCTGGGTCCGTGGCCACGCCCACCCACGGCTTCCCACGGCCACGCCCACCCACGGCTTCCCACGGCCACGCCTACCCACGCCCACCACCCCTACAGCCAAGCCCAACCCCAGTGTGGGCAGAGCCTGAGAGGCGAGGGCCCCTGAGATGCCGACGGCGGGAAAGGTAGCTGCATAGTGCTCTCAACCTTAAGAAAAAGTCCACCGCACACATTTGCGTTGTGCAAGTGGTTTGGGAGAAATCCCAAATTTCTCCAATTCCAGAGAAGTGGCTGAATCCCACGTCTGAGCTGGGGCAGTGAAGGGGGAAGAGAAGCCTGGGTGGGCTGAGATTCTGGAGACAGCAGTGAGCCCCTGGGAATCTGGATAAATCTTGAGCGTGCATTGTATGTAACACAAACAAGGATTAGAGGATACATCCTATTCTATTTCAAGCCCAGAGGGCTGAATGACTTCAGCCCACATCTGGAAGAGATATACATTCATACATGTATATACATGGATGGTTTCTATCACATGTATATGATGTGTTATGTTATATATAACACACATGACAAAACACGTACTAGTAGATATGTAGATCATTCTTTACAAAAGTGAATCATATCAATATAATAAATCTAAATAATATACAATATATTACATAAATGTAACATGATTACATTATATAACATACACAACTAAATGTGCACATTTTATGTATAAGATATGCAAACATATATTGATATATTTTTTTACTAAAATGTCATGTTACGTATGGTTTTAATTCTCTTCCCCATTAATTTTTTTTATAACAATGGGACATTATTATATGTACGATCTTGTGGGGTTTTTACTTAGGAATATACTTTTGGTAATATTCTTTTACAATGTGATTGTTCATATATGTATTTTAAAGATTTATTTTTTTAAAGATTTTTATTTATTTGAGAGGGAGAGGAAGAGAGAGAGAAAAAAAGAAAGCGTGAGAGGGGAGTGCTCAGAGGGAAAAGCAGACTCCCTGCTGAGCAGGGAGCCCGATGTGGGACTCGATCCTGGAACTCCAGGATTATGACCCGAGCTGCAGGCAGTTGCTTAATCAACTGAGCCACTTAGATACCCCAGATTTATTTTAGAGAGAGTGTGCATGATTAGGGGGAGGGGCAGAAGGAGAGGGGGAGAAGCAGACTCCCTGCTGAGCATGGAGCCAGCCGCAAGGCTCCAAGCAAGGCTCCATCCCACAACTCTGAGATCTTGACCTGAGCAGAAATCAAGAGTTGGACTCTTAACCGACTGAGTCATCCAGGCACCCTGATTGTTAATATATTTTTATATTCTATGTGGAGGGGCCATGATTTGCTTAACCAGCCTCCTGTTTTGGTTATTTGGGCTGTTTTGAGTTTCTGTTATTATAAATAATTCTGCTAATGAACTTTCTTATAAATAGATCTTTGATTTGACACACACTGTGAGCCCAAGTCAGGACGCGACAGGAAACAGGTGGCACACTAAAACGGGGTGATTGAGGGACATCTAATAAAAGGAAACCAGCTAGGGATGGCCCGGGGAGATTACCACCCCTAGACTAGAGGGGGCGGGGAGAGAGCACTTACCAGAAGCTGGAGAGGGTAACTTATGGGAAGGGTCACCTGATAGGAGCTATTCCCTGTGGTACAAAGATGCAGCAAAACTAGGCAGCAGAGGAAGCCAGGGAAACAGTATCCTCACCCTCTTCCCATCTTCCCAGGTCCTTCCCATGACTTTCATTACCAGGGCTGAGAAGGCCAGAGCCCAGGGTCACACTGGCCAGCCCCCAGAGGCACAGAAAGATGGAGAAGGGTAGAAGAGATCTGAAGAAGCATATTGATGTTGGTGTGCCATGAAGAAAGATGTTAATGATTTTACACCCAATTGCAGTGTGAAAGAGCACCTATTTCTTTATAATACCTCTCTAGATACTGGGCATTACCACATTTAGGAAGTTGTGTAATGGTTCTCAACAATTAGGTCCAAATCCCTGGCCTCTTGAAGTGATACCATATACTGAAGATCTTTGCAGATGTGATTAAGGATCCAAGTGGGTACTACATGCAATCACAAAGTATCTTTATAACACAGAGGCAGAGGGACATTTGACCCAGGAGAATGCAATGAGACACAGAGCAGAGAATGGAGTCATGTGGCTACAAGCCAAGAAATGCCAACAGCTGCCAGAAGTTTGCTTCTGGCTTCAACATAGAAGCTGTGTGACCTTGGACAAGTTCCTTCACCTGGCTAAGCTTTAGTTACCTGTTTGTAAGGTGATGATGGTATCTCCTTCCTACCTGTGCTGACAGGATTAGATGAAACAATGACGTCAATGTGTTCAAGGCAGTACCTGGACTCCCCCTTCTCATGGACCCAGCAGGGGTCAGCCCACTTTTTTTTATAAAGGCCAAACTGTAAATATTCTAGATTTTGTAGACCACAGTCTGTGTTGGAACCTCGCAACTCTGTGGTTGCAGCCCCCAGTCACAGAGATGATACATAAAGGAATGAGCATGGCTGTGCCTGTGAATGTTTCCTTACAAAAAGAGGCAGTGTGCAGGATCTGGCCCCCAAGCTGTAGTTGGTCAATCCTTTATTTCAGTGAGAGAAGAGTCAGCCAACTATGGCCCGCAGGCCAAATCTTGCCTGCGTCTTGTCTTTGTAACTTGCAAGCTAAGGATGATTTTTACAAATGAAGAAGAGGAATATTTTATGACACATGAAAATTGTAGGGGATTCCAATTTCAGTGTCTACAAATAAAATTTTATTGGAACACGCTTGTTCATTTATGTGTCAGCCATGGCCGCGGTCATGCTACAAAGGCAGAGTTGAATGGATGCAGCAGAGACTGTAAGTGGCACCCTTCCTGAACTGCACAACTGCACGTAGCTCAGTAGCTACTGTGTACTAAAGATGGGCAGGTCTTTGTTCCTTGTTCCTGGAAGTTACTGGAAATTCCTGGAATTTCCCAAGTGTTAGGAGTGTTTTTGTTATTCATGGTGGGGCCTGATAGTTGATGCTAATGAGATGGTACAGTTTGGAGACAGTCCACATCAGAAAGACCAACCATGTGATTAGAACCATTTGAGCCACATGATTTCAGTCTGACCTCTGGGAAAGGAAGGGGGACTGGAGATGGAGTTCATTTGCTTGGCCACTGATTCAATCATGTCTATGTAATGAAACTCCAATTAAAACTCTAGATACAAACCTTGGATGAGCTTCCCTGGTTGTTGAAATGTATCGCAATGGTGGGATAGTGACACATCCTGAGAACATGGAAATTTTCACTTTGGGGACCCTCCCAACTGTCCCCTCTGCATCTCTGCATTTGGCTGGTCCTGGTTTGTATACCTTACCGTAAAATAGTCATCACAAGTATAGCACTTTCCTGAGTTCTGTGAGTTATTCTAGTGCATTTTTAAACCTGAGGGGGCTATGGAAGCTTCTAAATTCATAGTCCCCTGGTCAGAAGTGTGGATGACCTGGAAACCCCAGAGCCCGAGACTGGTGTCCAAAGTGAGAGGAATCTTACCCTTCACCTGTGCAATCTGACCCACTTCCAGGTTGTTAGAGCCAGAATTGCATGGCAACAGGGCATGACAAATTGTAATGGCACAGTTAAAACTCAACAGTATGTTCAGGGTCAAATCATACCACAATGGGGCGGCATTAAATGTATTTTATTATTTTATACATGTGTAACATGTGTATATATGTGTATTCCAGTCCTGTCAAAATAAACCAAAGAAGAGAAAAGTGGACTTGGAATGTCACATTTTTTAGGGTACTGTGGAGTGTGGGTTATTGTTGAATCCGATGGCAAAGTGTGTGATCACACCATGGCTATGCTAAAAGACGACAGGACGCATCAGCAGTACTAGATTCAGTACTCATCCCCGTGCTCCCGACTCACAGGAAAGCAACAATCAGAAAAGTTAGGAAATTTAAAATGGCATATCTCATGATAGTAGAATTCCTTCAGGAACATAAAAAATGAGAATGAAGCCACAACTGAAGTGACTCACTGTTGAGCAGGCCATTCTTAGCCCAACAAGGAAAGCCAACCATTGAGAATGAGTTAATGAAATCACATTTGATCCTAACAGCTGAAGAAACAGGGCCAGAGAAAATAAATGTGTTTATTCAATTTTCTTTAATTGCTTAGAGAATTGAGGACATTGGGAGCAACATAAATAGTCAATTAAAAAACAAAGCAAATAATTTTGAGTGGTTTTCTGGGGCTCTTGCTGAGATGATAGATGTTACTGATACCTGTCAGTTGTTTGAGAAGTTAATGCCAAGTCTGAAGTGGCTGAGAAATGAGCCTCTATGAAGAGTCTGCATGGAACAACTAGAGTTGAGGATATTTTCCAAGAAGTTAATTCATTCAGTACAAACTGAGGGGGAATCTGCTAAGATGTGTTAACAACTGATGGCGATTAAAAAATAGGTGTGGAACAGAAAGAGAAAGTATTAGTTGGAAAATTTTACAAAGCTTGTAGAAATGTAAGGTATTAAAAATCTGTGGTTATTCATTGTACTGTTCATCTGCTGGTACTTGGTAGAAAATATTTCAGTCTACCATGTGGGATTGAACTGGTAGTGTCATTTGTTGTGGACTTAAGCGTTGTCGGTTCTGTGGGTTTTTG
The DNA here is from genome assembly GCA_002007465.1 of Ailurus styani. Taxonomy (NCBI): domain Eukaryota; kingdom Metazoa; phylum Chordata; class Mammalia; order Carnivora; family Ailuridae; genus Ailurus; species Ailurus styani. The sequence continues at coordinate 1,351,570 of LNAC01000064.1, read as the reverse complement.
TCACAGATTGAAGCTAAATATCCTGACTCTCACTACTACACTACAGTTCTGGGACTCCGCACTGGTAAAGATTTATAGCAATTTTTGAACTTGGGCCTGAGATTCACATTTTTCTAAATGAGAAGCATTTCCCTTTATTATTTATTTATTTATTTATTTATTTATTTATTTATTTATTTAGCAATCATTATTATTGAACACTGAATGGCTTTGAAGATTAACTTCTGCTGCAGGCTTGCTAATGCTTCTTAAGGAATTCAATCTAAAATTAAAAAACCAAACTGTGTGTGTACCAAACTTATATACCGCGGTAAAGTCATTTGGTGATACCTAAAGTTCCTTGAATCACAAATAGTATCAAGTTGCTTTATATAATTTCCATGCTTTCGATGTTTAAAATGAGAAGAGAGATCTCCACTCCCACATATATTTTCAGGGGAAATATTTTCAGAGCTCAAACTGTAGTTGCAGCCGCATTTTTTGAACCTCCATGAAAGTATAAAGGGAATATCCATATTAAAATCCAGTTGACCGCAATTGAGGAACTTCCACATAACCTTCAATTGAAAGTGATTATTGCATTGCAATGATATGTAAACAGGCCAATAAGAAGAGAATCAGGGCGCCTGGGTGGCTCAGTGGGTTAAAGCCTCTGCTTTCGGCTCAGGTCATGATCTCAGGGTCCTGGGATCGAGGCCCGCATTGGGCTCCCTGCTCAGCGGGGACCCTGCGTCCCCCCTCTCTCTGCCTGCCTCTCTGCCTCCTGTGATCTCTCTCCCTCTGTGAAATAAATAAATAAAATCTTAAAAAAAAAAAGAGAGAATCAAACAGATTTCTAATAATGCACTCCATTAACCTTATATGTTTGTGGATTGATGGCGTTACTTGGTAGTACCTAGCTATGTGAAAAGACATTTTCAAAAATGAAATACATGAAATCTCATTATACATCAGTATTAACAGATGAACATTTGCAAAAAAAAAAAGATGAACATTTGCAACAGATTTTGATGAATGCTAGTGGGAACACTAACTTTGAACCCCAATTAAGCAAAATGTTAGTTTTGAAAAAAAAAGAATGCCATTGTTACCATTAGTAGACCTACATTACTGAAAATTACGTAATTGTTATCGGTGATTATTTGCATTGTTATTATTGTTGTTGTTTTTAAAGATTTATTTATTTATTTTAGAGAGAAGGAGTGGAGGGAGGGGCAGAGGAAGAGGGACAGAAAGAGAGAGAGAGAGAGAGAGAGAAGCAGACTTCCCACTGAGTGTAGAGTCCTGTGCTGGGCTCATTCTCATGACCCTGAGATTATCACCTGAGCTGAAATCAGAGTCAGATGCCTAACCAACTGAGTCACCCAGGCGCCTTATAAGTGTTGTTTTTGTTGTAGTTTGAATTTTGTCAGTAAGAATTTTATGGCAATTTTTATTCTCTCTTGTTGTATAAGTACCTATGTAATATCCTCCATTTTAGCTCCTGGCCTATAAAGCCTACGATACTTTCTATCCAGTCCTTAAAAGAAAACTTTGCTGAACTTGGATCTAGAGGATGTATACCAAAATGTTAACAGTGGGGTTTTCTAAGAATCGAGATTACGAATATTTTAATTTATTTTTACTTTTGCTATTTGTATGTTCTCATTTTATTGGCGATGAACATGTATTAGTTATATAACAAAGAAAATAAGCTATTTATGAAATCAGTTCTATAATGAGAAACTATTCCTCCAATCAAGTTGATGGATGTGTCACTGGTGGAGATACTCTGTTCTGATCTTACTTGGGAAGGATGCTCACTTTTATGGAATTCATTCTTTCTCATTTGGAGCGCAAAACAGCTTTGACACGGAAGACTTTCCACAAAAAGAAGTCCTTGTGTTTTGCTCAGAACAACGTCAGAGAAAAGAATTTCCATGAGGACACTTTCATCTGCCACAAGGTTGAATCATACTTTTCCAAAGCCCCGCTCTGCCTTGCAGGGACAGGCAGAATGAGCGGCCTCTGGGGCAACCTCCAGCCATAGCGTCTGACATTCTGGCACTTGAGAATGCTCTGGGGCAGACTGCACATTTGATTGGAAGTAACTATCCCAAGACTGGATCCATTATCACGGGACAGAGGGGATCCAGGCAGCTGAACAGAGATGAAAAATGAACACTGTTTTGCCCACTAACCATCTGGACGGCTGGTGCTCTGGCAAACCTTTTATCTGTTTTCTTTTTCTTTTTTTTTTTTTTTAAAGATTTTATTTATTTATTTCACAGAGGGAGAGAGATCACAAGGAGGCAGAGAGGCAGGCAGAGAGAGAGGGGGGAAGCAGGCTCCCCACTGATCAGGGAGCCCAATGCGGGCCTCGATCCCAGGACCCTGAGATCATGACCTGAGCCGAAAGCAGAGGCTTTAACCCACTGAGCCACCCAGGCGCCCTGTTTTCTTTTTTTTTAAGATTTTATTTATTTATTTGACAGAGAGACGAGGAGAGAGAGAACACAAGCAGGGAGAGCAGGAGAGGGAGAAGCAGGCTCCCCGATGAGCAAACAGCCTCATGTGGGACTCGATCCCAGGACCCTGGGATCATGACTTGAGCCGAAGGCAGATGCCTAACCAACTGAGCCACCCAGGCATCCCTTTTATCTGTTTTCAAAAGAAACTTTACACTGAATTCCAGTATATATAAATCCAGTTTTTTTCTTTCTTTTTTTTTTTAAGATTTTATTAATTTATTTGATAGAGAGCACCCACTAGCAGGGGTGAGGGGCAGAGGGAGAGGGAGGATCAGACTCCCCCTGAGCAGGGACCCGGACATGGGGCTCGATTCCAGGACCCTGGGATCATGACCTGAGCCAAAGGCAAACACTTAGCTGACTGAGCCACCCAGGCACCCCAAAATCCGGTTTTAAATCTGTATTATTTTATAATTTCATTTTTTATTTATTTGAGAGAGAGAGTATGGAAGAGAGAGCGAGAGAGCATGAGCAGGGGGGAAGGGTGGAGGGAGAGGGAGAAGCAGGCTTCCCGCTGAGCAGGGAGCTCGATGCGGGGCTCAATCTCATGACCCTGGGACCATGGCCTGAGCAGAAGGCCGATGCTGAAGTGACTGAGCCCATATTTTATAATTTCAAATGGCAGTGTTTACCGCTTATAGTAATAAACAATAAGGGAAATGGGCTGTTTGGTTAAAAATTAAACTTGAAATTAGGTTTAGATTATTTTTGTATTATGTTTCTGTTGCATGGAATCAATAAAACCCTGATTTCCACACGTGTTTTTTTTTTTAAGATTTTTAAAATTTATTTGACAAAGAGAGATAGCGAGAGAGGGAACACAAGCTGGGGGAGCGGGAGCCGGAGAGGGAGAAGCAGGCTTCCCGTTGGGCAGGGAGCTCGGTGCAGGGCTTGATCCCATCACCCTGAGGTCACGACCTGAGCCAAAGGCTGCTGCCCAACGATTGAGCCACCCAGGTGCCCCTCCACATGTGTGTTTTTGCAAGTGATAACAGCTTTTATTTATTATTTTTTAAAAAAAGATTTTATTTATTTATTTGAGAGAGAGAGAGTGGGAATGTGAGAGAGAGAGAGACCATGAGCAGGGGGAAAGTGTAGAGGAAGAAGCAGACTCCCCATTGTGTAGGAAGCCTGACGTGGGACTGGATCCCAGGATCCTGGGATCACGACCTGAGTTGAAGGCAGAAGCTTAACTGACTGAGCCACCCAGGGGCCCTGATAACAGCTTTTATCCGGTTTTTTTTTTATCCTGCCTGCTCGGGATGCTCTCCAATTAAACTGATCTAAAAGCTTGAAAGAAGAGTAGTAGAAACTTTTTGTCTCAAACACTGAATCACTAGCATTCTCTTCTAAGCGCTAATATTTCTTATCATGAATATAAAAGGCAATCGGATATCATACCAAACTACAATAAACGTTAAGAGATTAATATGGCGTGTTTACCACCTGAAGTACCAATTATTGCACATCTCACTATGATGTTGGGTTGGGTTGTAAGTGAATGGATATGCATAGATCTGAATATTCTTCAGCAATGAAGATAAAACTATGATCTTCCTAATCAATATAGTTACAGAAAGGTTGCAAAAGCATATAAATACACAGTCAATAAACATGCGCTAATGGAATGAATAAATGAATGAGATTTTCACTACAGAAGGGTTAGTCTGGCAGCACAAGTCTGTGTGAGGGTAGTGTCTGCCATGTTGGTATCTGATACAGAATGTCTGAGTGTACATGTTTGAGTGTGTGCATGTCTGTGCGGGTTTTTGTTGGAGCTTTTAGAGACACTCCAGTGAAGTAGTTACAAACAAAGTCTCTGGAATCAGATTCCCCAGGTTTTTTTTTTTTTTAATTATTTTTTTAGATTCCCCAGGTTCTAATCCCAGTTCCATCATTTACTAGCTACATGGCCTTGGGAAAATTGCTTAGTTTCTTTATGCCTTAGTTTTCTCATCTGTAGAAGGAGTGTAATAATAGCACCCACTTCGTAGGGTAGTTGTAAGGATTAAGTGAGCTATTCATGTAAAGAACTTGATAAGACCATGCTATTTAAAGCCAGTAAAATAATTAAAATATACTAAAGGAATGGAAATTGAAAGCAAATTTTTTAAAAGATTTTTTTAAAGTAATCTCTACACCCAACATAGGGGCTCGAACTTACGACCCTGAGATCAAAAATTGCATACTCTACTAACTGAGCCAGTCAGGTACCCTGGAAGCAACTGTTTATAAAATTCTCCAAGGAACCTGAATTTTTCAGGGAATAGAGCTTGAAAAATAGTAGTTCGAGGTGAAAATGAGTGTGTGTTCGCGCATCTCAAAGCAAAATGACCTCCTCTTTTTCAGTTGGGTGGCTCAGTTTATCCCAGAGGAACCTTCTGATGTGTTCCCACACCCCTGCTTTGACCTAATTCCTAAACCTTCATTTCTAACCTATGCCTAAGCAGATTTCCTCTGTAACAAGGACGGTGTAATAGTTTCCTAGGGCTGTCCTAACAAATTGGCACAAATTGGATGGCTTAAGACAACAAAAATTTATTCTTTCACAGTACTAGAAATTAGAAGTGTGCATTCAAGGTTTTGACAGGGCCCCGCTCCCTCTGAAACCTGTAGGGGAAATCCTTCCTTGCCTCTTCCAGATTCTGGAGGTTTGCCAGCCATCCCCATCCTCCCTTGGTTTGTAGACGCAATGCAGTAGTCCTCAGTCTTCACCTGGTGTTCCCCTGTGTGTCTTCCCGTTGTCTTGTGCCCACAGTTCCCTTTCAGAAGGTCACCAGTCAGACTGGCTTATGGCCCACCCTTATGATCTCATTTTAACTTGATTACCGCTGCAGAGAGCTTATCAGCAAAGAAGGTTACATTTGGATGTACTGGGGGTAGGACTTCACATAGCTTTTTTAGGGGAGACACGATTCAAGCCATAACAGATGGCAATGAAGACAGTCCAAGCTGCTAAGCTCTGGAGGATGATTGCTAAGTGCCGTAGGTGTCCCCGAGGGACCCACCGGGCCTCAGGCACATGGAAGGGTTTGAGACTGCACCTAGTCGGAAATGTGTTGAGTGTTGCTGCAGGCACAGTCCTGTAGTAAGCACGCTGCCAACATCCCCTGTTAACTCCACGCTCTCCCCTTGTGTTGTAGGTGTTAGCGTGGCCATTTTACAGATGAGAAAACTGAGGCCTGGTGAGGTCTGTAGACTAGGACTTGATCGATTTGGGATTCTTGCTGAGGTCTACCAGAGAGAGTGGGGTTTGCTGTCTGCGGTCATGCCTATGTCACTTCCTTTCCTGGGCAGCAGGTGGGTTTAGAATCTAGTGAGTGATTCCGGAGACAGTGCCCCCTCTCTTCGTTTTAGACTTGACTCACTGAGTCACATCCTTTATCCAGATTTAACCACGAGCCGCATATGAAAGAAGTGAAACATTTTGCTCTTTTTCTCAGAGGTGCTGCAACTCTCCGAGTTTTATGACAAGGCACTGAATTGAAATGCTGACTTTGGATGGCCCAGCAGGTGCTGGAAGATATTTTTAATTGAGGAATAAGCGGAAACTCCGTGCCACTGGGACTGTGTCAGAGATGGCACCAAGAATCATGACCCCGTGCCAGGCCCCAAGTCTAAGCGTGCACTTACATTTTCTCACTTAGCTCACAGATGATGTCCAATGAGATCGGTATTCTAGCCCCATTTCCAGATGAAAAAATGGAGGCCCATGGTCTAATTGAATCTCTTATATGTGGAAGAGTCAGGATTTATCTGATCTGATAGTCCATGCTCTGAATCATGACTGCCCCCCAGTTACATAACCCACGTGCATGCACACCCACCCACACACCTATCACCACCACCAACCAACACTCAGCAGAGTTCAAGTTCAGGGAGATGCAAATATCTTCACCTTGAGAGTGTTCATGCCCTGCTCTCCAGAACCATGAGAAGGGGCCTTACCCCCACCCACACGGTACTGTAAGAATGGCTCACCCGCCCCTCCCCCCCAAGGGGCCCTCTCCCCTCTGCTGGAGCAGGTGGCTATTTCTCGTTGACTGTGGAAATGCACACACTGAGGTTTCTCTTCACGCTGCATTTCCTTTGTCTCCCCCACCCACCCTGTCACTTTGTACTTATTAACACTGCAGGCTTACCCAGCACCTTTTATTTTTAGGATCTCAAAATGTTGGAACAAGACACTTTTATTATTTTCCTGTGCTCATGACTAGGGAAGTCGGAATCACAGAGACTTTTATGATCGTGATGACTTGGACGGTCATGCGGCAAACAATGCAAAAGAGGAAAGCATGGGAGGTGGGGGCCTGCCTGCACCAGCGCGGGGGGGGGGGGTGAAGGGGGGGCGTGGATCTGGCTCAGAACCAGGAGTGAAGCAGCCCCACTTGGGCTGCCAAACCCGCTGACCTGTCCCTGGGACTCGGGGTTTTCCAGTCTGTGTGAAAACAGTCCCTTCCTTCCAGGACCCCGTCTGCCGCTGCGGCGAGGGGCATTATTGACAGGCAGGGAGGCCGACAGCTGGGCTGCCTAGAAGTAATGCTCACCCGCGTTAGCCATTTTAACAGTAATTTAAAATTCATTTCAAATACTATAAATAGCTGTTTGTCCCGTTCGCTGTTGTTTTTTGTTTTTTTGTTTTTTTAACAGACATATTAATATGGATGCGACTGGCAGGTTCCAAGCTTTGAATTGTGCTCATTAAGTCACAGCTGGCTGGGAATACGTGTCAATCCATGCCTTTATTTCTCAAGCTGGTTTTATAATGAAATTAAAATGGACTCCCCCAGACAGCCCCTTCCCAGCAAGCAAAGCAGCTTTCCCCTCTGGGGAGCGGATACTGTGTTCCGATGATGCTCTTTTCTCGGAAGAAATGCATATATAATTTCGGTAATTAAAACATTTAATTTGGTGATTACCCTCACAAAAAGAAACCACTCGAATTAACCCTGGTGGGGGAACATCGCATCCAGCTGTTACAGCCAGGGCTTTCTAGAAGGAACAGCCCACCTGCTTGGGGGTGTTCCCTTGTCACTCACCATATACCAGTTCGGCGACGTGTCACCGGGCAGATGGCCCCCAAAGGTACTTGCTTTCCTCTGCTGGAATGTATGGTTGGATTTCTGAAACTCAGTATTTATTTTTAAAAAGAGCTATGGAAAAGGCTGATTCATTGTTACTCTACAGGAATTCCTTAAGGGAAGTTAATACCCTAAAGACTAGACATTTCATGTAAAACTTTTTGCTTTCAATAAAACTAGCTGTATCAAATAAATTCACCCGGTGAGCTTGGTGAACGAGGGAATTCCCGGATCCAGCCTGGACCAACTGAAACAGGAACCTGAGCAGAAGCCTGGGAATCGGGCTTCTTAACAAGCTCCTTGGGTGACTCATTAGCATCCTGAAATTTAGGAGTCACCGGAAGGAGGGGGGCGCCCACTCATCATCAGGGCAAAATTGGGGTGTAACCGTGAGTCAGGGCAGTGATGTGCCTGACCTTTGGGTGCAGCTGCTCATTTGGCAGCCTCTGTGCTCCATTTGGAAATGACAAGTTAGGAAATGCTGTGCAATTAAGCTTTTCAGGAGGCAGGTAATCAGTTCACCCCCTCCTGTACCTCAGAGCCAGCCTTTGTGTCCCTGGGTAATCAGGAAAGTCAGCGAGACTCCCCGTGTCTTGTGGGCTGAAGGATGACAGGGCAGAAGCTCTCAGATGCTGCCTGTCAACCCGGAAAACAGAACAGGCTGAGGGAGTCCGGTAGCCTCACCCCAGCTGTTTCCCAGCTCAGAAGCTGCCGAGGAGGAGCCCAGCATACCCGCAGATGTTCATGCTGTGGTTTCCAGATGTCAGCCCAACCTAAGGTTCTGGACCTCTGCTGGCTACACTAGAGCCACCTAGGCGGGGTGCGGGGAGAGGGCCTTACTGAAACTACAGATTCCTGGGCCCCAACCCAGAGCCCCTGACAGACTACCTTGGGGGCTGAGCCCTGAGATCTGTATTCATTGCAATCCTCCCTAGGGTTCTGGAACTTCTGTGAACAGACAGTGCTGCTTGTTGGCTCATGGGGTTATTAGAGAGAAACCCCCGGAGAGGTCAGTGTAAAGAAAAGAAAGGAGATACCTCACGGCAGGGCAACTGTCATCCTGTAGTCGGTGGAGTCTACCAGATGTCCGAATGAGGGGGCCATCTTTCCATGAGGAATGAAAAGAAAATGGGCCCTTTCGAAGAGGTCGTGTAATGCACATTTGCTTTGCTCCCGCTTAGCACTGCATGTGTCCAGAGAGGCGGGGAGTGGCATGGAGAAGATTCTAATTGCACGGGCTCCTGGTTCCTCGGAGAGATTTCTTTTAAAGGGGTATTTCCAGGGGTGTGCTCTAAGTGGGTGCTCTGGGGGAGAAAATAATTAGTCTTGATTTGTAATGTTTGCTGGTTTCCCTGTGGTAAATACTCCCTCCGTGGCCGATTTCAAGCTACTGCCGCGACATCACTAAGCACAAAGTTGGGAGGAGACGCGCACAATCAGCTCTCTCCCCTGGCACAGGCCTGCTTCGGCAGGCTCCAGGGTATTTCCCAAATTCATAGGAGGTCTTTCCAGAAAGAAATGCAGCAGTATCTGCAGCAGCATCACCGAAGTGTGCTCTAGTGGAATCCCCACGGGGCAGGAACAGGCGGGGTAAGTGGGCCCGAGGGCACATGGACTGAGCCCAGCAGGTGCCCTCCCACCCCGGAGCTGATACCCCATGCCCAGGCACACGCTCCCTGAACAAAAAGTCAGCAGCCTGCCTAAGGCAGAGCCCAGCGTTTTAGGGAAGTGGGGACATGCCGAAGAAACAGGAACTCAGAATTTCAGGCGGGGGGAGAGAGGAGGGGGCTGTTTTGGAATCTTGCTAGTAATCACTCAAAGACTTGGAGTTTGCAGTGTAGGAAATGGGGGTTGCCAGCAGCCCTGATACCTGCCTAAGCAGACCCTTCAACCTTAGCCGCAGCCACAGGCAGAGGTGGGAGAGTTCGGTATAACACACTCTGTACAACCTGAATTGAAGTGGAATGGAAGATATCCAATTAATCATTCAAATTTGTGTCTAAGTAACCATGATGCTCCGTTATGAATTTCAAGTGCTTTAAAGAACAGCTCTGGGGAGAGATGTGAAATCCAGGATGGATATAAAATTAGCACATATTTTCCCAAGTAGGCTAACATGTGGTGGGTGAATAGCGGGAAAGGAAGCAGAGGTCTCTGGGAATTACCTCCTTTGCATGAGTGAAGAACAGTGAAAAAGCAAAAATGCAGATCCTGAGCTGGGTGGGAAATAGCTTCCCCACTCTTGGCCCTCAAGGAGAACTGGTTGGGTCTGAAACAAAAGCCAGAAAAAAAGGAAGGAAGGAAGGAAGGAAGGAAGGAAGGAAGGAAGGAAGGAAGGAAGGAAGGAAGAGAAAAGAAAGCCAGCTAACTATGTACAACTCTGCTCTGTTCCTGTTTCTGTTAATGCATTGAACAGATTTGGAGTAAAAGATAAGGAGTTGAGGGATAGCAGAATAGATGGATCGCTTTATTTTTGAGCTACTTCCTGTTTCGAGAATTCGAGAGTGTGTGTTTAGGGTGGGAATAAGGGAAAGCTTGTAAAATACCATAAAAAAAAGAAAGAAAACAGAAAACAAGCAAATGAGATCCTGCCATACAATGAACTACTATAAATATTTGCTCCTGGGATTGGCTGACAAATGCTGGAGCCCCGGGCTGATGAGAGCCAGCGGCGTACTTCTCTCCACTCCAGACGTCATCAGTGACATCACACCTTGTAGCTTCAGTTAGGCCCTAGCGGGAACATTTACATCATGGGAACTGGCGAATCCTACACAGCGGGCAGACTGTCCCTGCGGGGCCAGCTGTCACAGGCCAGCCGCCACACCGCTGCTGGCAAGTTACCCTACTGTGAGGCTGGATCATAACCATGTATCTTTTTTTTTTTTAGATTTTATTTATTTATTTGACACACACAGAGAGATCACAAGTAGGCAGGGAGGCAGGCAGAGAGAGAGGAGGAAGAAGGCTCCCTGCTGAGCAGGGAGCCAGATGCAGGGTTGGATCCCAGGACCCTGAGATCATGACCTGAGCTGAAGGCAGAGGCCTTAACCCACTGAGCCACCCAGGCGCCCCCATAACCATGTATCTTATTAGTCTGCTCAGGCCACCATAATGACATACCACAGACCAGGTGGCTGGAACAACAGAAATTTCTGTTTTCATAGTTCCGGACACTAGAAGTCTAAGATCAAGGGATGGGCAGCATTGGTTTCCTAAGGCCTCTGTCCTGGGTTTTCGGAAGCCCACCATCCATCTGGGTCTTCGCCCAGCCTCTCCTCTGTGCACAACCCTCGTGTCTCTTCCTCCTCTGAGAAGGACACCAGTAACACTGAATTGGGGCCCCTCGTATGACCTCATTTGACCTTAATTACCTCCTTCAATGCTCTATCTTCAAATACAATCACATTGGGAGTGAGGGCTTTGACATAGGAATTTCGGGGTGACAAAATTCAGTCCATTACACTATCTGACAGGGGAGGACCCCCTTTACTTTCAGGGCAGTGTAGGCCTAGGGATTTCAAGGCTGCTGGCATGGTAGACCACGGGAAGGGGGATCATAATTCTGCGGAACAAAGGAGCCTTCAGTTGGGCGGTGGAACTATTAGCAAGATGAGTGTTAGGAAATACTCATCTCCTTCCACAAAGCTCTGGGAGACCCTGGCGCCAGATCCTGCATCATTTATAACTTTGTGGAACAGGATAGAGGAGAAAGGGCAGTGACTATCAACCGTGTTGTTAAAGATGGAATCACAGGGAAACCCAGACTTGGAAATTTCCAATCCAAGTATTTACACAGGACACGCTGAGCCCTATCCTAATGGTAATGACTTTCTACAGCAATAAGGAGTAGGCACGTGACCTCAGGTGGTGCCATCAGGACAGAGCCTGGGACTCTTGTCGAGAGCTGTAGAGTGGACTCTGTTTCTCCTCCAGGTATAACTCAGGAAACCTGTAACCTTGGTTATTGTTATTATCCATCCTGTGAGCATGAGGGACGTAAGCCTGACTGTGAAGCCAACACACCAAGGAGGGCTCCGAGGGAAGAAGCTCAGAGAAATGGAGCTAGAGTCTTGATCAAACCATGCCTGCAGCTCTGCTGTACATGCAGGCAGATTACATGTGTTCATCATGGAGGTTAACAAGTCCCTTTGATTGTCTAGTGCTGTTCTCCCTTTCACCGTGTTTCCTGTTTCAGTAAAAATACCCTTCCTAGGGGTGACAACACAAGAGTGTTCCATACGAGAGAGGTGGGAGGCAGTTCATGTAACCCGTATGACCAGTTCAGTGTTTCAGTGACGTTATCACACACGCATCCGAATCACTGGCTGTCCTCATCTCAACCAACTAATGGGTCCCCTGTGCATGTGATAGAGAGGGTGGGACGGTGGGAGGAGCAGGACACTTCCGGTGGGACAGGGGCTGTGGCAACAGAACTGGAGGAAGTCCTCTTCAACTGTCCCCCTGAAGGTACCAGCCACGTGGGCACCTCAGAAACCCCCACAAGGATGTGTCGTGGCTGAGTCAGGAGGGGTGTCGGGAGAGACCCATCTCATTGTGCGGCCAGAGGGCGTCCGCAGCCAAAGGGAGGAGACAGGCTCAGGGGAGAGTGAGGTGCCTCCGGCTAGGGGGCCCAGGAGCACGAGTTTTCTCCTGACCCTGACAGATACCCCGCCCCCCCCCCGCCCCGGCCGGGCTCTGCATCCGCTACAGCCCCTCGCCGGTCCTCCGGCAGTCCCTTCACCCCCACACCGTCCTCCCCGTGTCTGCTGCGCGACAGGCCCGGGGCCGGGCGCTATGCACGGAGGGGCACGAGGCAGGCTGCGACTCTGGACGGGGAAGCCCCCGGTCCCCCTGTGATGTGTGCTGAGACAGAGCCCGGCACGGGAGGACAGAGGCGGCTGACCCCTGGCGAAGTGGTGTCCTGAGCCGAGAGCCGCGGCATGAGCAGGGTTAGCTGAGCGGGCCAAGTGACGCCCCGGGGGACACAGCAAGGCCCTGGGACAGAAGCAGGGAGGCGTGGGCTGCTGTCTGCAGTCAGCGCTCCCCTCCACTTGGGGAGCTTCCCCTGCCACCCCTTGCCCAGCTCAGATGAGCCACTGAGTCCTGGCGGGGAAGGGAGGTGGCGAGAGGCGAGGGAGAGCTCATGGGCTAGGGGAGGGGGAGGGGAGGGGGGTGGCTCGTGGGATTTTCAGGGACTGAAGTCCTCCATACGCTAAAAAAAAAAATAAAAAATCCCTTCGGTGTGTTATTAAAAGAAAAACCAGAAAGGTGGAGGCGAAGAGACGGCGTTCAGAAAGCAGAGCTTCGTGAATGAAGACGAGGGATGTGAGGGCGCTGGAGGTCGGAAGCTGGAGGGCCCCGGGCTGGGCCCGAGCCGGAGGTGAGGCGAAGGGGAGCGGAGGCCAGCAAGTCGAGACGCCAAGAACCCAGAGAGATGCCAGCAGTTAGTGGGGGAGACGGAGAGGGCAGGAAGGCTGGATGAAAAGACCGCGTCTGAGACCACGGACCCTCCGGCCATCGCCCAGGCCCTGGGAGATCACGGGGAGGCTGCAAGGGAGGCTTCCGTCCAGACCCCCGGACCCTGCTCCCCAGTCTCCCTGCTGCTGCCGGCGGACTGCCCTGTTGTGGGGGGTCGTGCAACTGGGATCCCCGTCCAAGCTGGGGTTTGGGGGCAGGCCTTTGAGAAACATCAGGAAAAGGACAGTCCTCGGGCGCCTGGGTGGCTTAGGGGGTTAAAGCCTCTGCCTTCAGCTCAGGTCATGGTCTCAGGGTCCTGGGATCGAGCCCCGCATCGGGCTCTCTGCTCAGCGGGGAGCCTGCTTCCTCCTCTCTCTCTGCCCGCCTCTTTGCCTACTTGTGATCTCTCTCT
>LNAC01000064.1:1305541-1338078 GCA_002007465.1 Ailurus styani | reverse complement strand
AAAAAAAAAAAAGGAAAAGGACAGTCCAGCTTTATTTACATAAGAGGTACACATTTGTTTCCAAAAGTAGGAGTAAATGAAATCAGAAAAGAGAAACCTAAACTCAGGCATTAATGGTACTTTGACTGTACCCTGGTTCTCTGGACACCCAGAGGCACCCCCGGAAGGGTAACTTAAACAGTAACAGACCACGTTTCTCTGGGTGGCGCCCACCCATGGCTAAGCACCCCCGAGCCTTCTGCTGAGTATTTCCTAGTTATTTCTGGGCGCTCTGCACAAGTGTTTCCAGAAGCTCACAAGTGGCCCTCTCCGGCCCCACGCAGACTCCACCACTCTGCTCATCTCCTGCTCCGCTAGCTTTATGGAGGTTCCTGCTCCTCTAGCCTAGAAGTCACCTGCAGATGCCGTGTCCTTTCCTGGGCCAGTTCTACCTGAGGACTCTGACATCCTAGCCAAGGGTGTCATCTCCTAGGACCCCCAACACCGGTGCTGACTCTAGCAATTTCCCAGAATGGCACTGCTCCTAGATGCCACAGTGCTAGGACCTCCTCTAGGTCAGCTCTGGACACACCTAGGTCCATTGCTAGAAGCGGGTGGAAGGCCGCAGAGCTCCCCTCTGTGGAGCCTTTGACGCAAGAAAGCCGTCTCCTGCTACATGTCAAAATAAGGAGACTACTCCCCTCCTTCTTATGCATGTGACCCAAAAGTCAGCTGGGGTCCCTCTGGCCCTGGCTGCTGAGAGGCTGACCCCTCTGCGCAGGCCCAAGATGTTCTCCAAGATCACTGTAGGAGGCTGGCATTCTCCCAGACACCTCTGGGCTTGGGTTTCTGGTGTTGCCCTCTGCTCGGATGTCCCTCACTGGTGCCCACATGAGATTTTGTGCTTTTTATCCGTGTGGCCCTGCCATGAACCTCAGCTTATCCTTCGATTTTTTTTCAAAACAAAAAACAAAAAACCCCTCCATTCATATAAGTGATCTGTAAGTGTGCTAGGTATTACTGAACATTGAGGAGGGGATGGAAGTTTCTATCCCAGCAGCACAAATTCATAAAGAGATTAGACATTCCTTAGTCTTAAAAAGAACCCCCTACCAGCTGTACATGGGTCCACACGCTCTGTGAAACTGGTCAGCAGTGTCTAGTAGAGCTGGAACATGTGCCTACCCTACACCCTGACCCAGCAATTCCATTCCACAAAACCACTATGGACGTTCACCAAGATGTGTGTGGGAAAGACCACGTGGCCTTAGTCCCAACAACAGCCCCAAATGGAGAGTGCCTGAATGTCCATCCAGGAACGTTCATCCAAGTAGAAAGCATAAGGAGGCTATGGCATGTTGGATTACCACAGAGCAGTGGACAGTGGGTGAGCACGACTACACACACCAACAGAGACGAGACTCACAACTAGGCCGTTGACTGAGACAAGTGAGACATGAAAGGCAGAATGAGTTTTGGCACCAGGGGGCTGGTGGGGAGGGGTGGCTAATGCCGGGCAAGAGGCCTGGCCGGGACTTCCGGCACGCTCAGAATGTCCTTTCTCCTGAGGTAAGAATGGGTTATGTGGGTATGTTCACTCTGTGAGAATTCACCAGGCTGGATCCTCATGATTTGTCACTTTCAAGATGTATGTTGACTAAATTCTTCAATGAGATGTATGGTAACTAAAGCCCTGCTGACACTGAGGGATTTTCTATTGGCTATGTTGGCCTGTGCCTCATCTTCCTCCTCTCCTCTCCCTGCCCACTCATGTCTTGGAAACTGCAGGTCCTGTTCTTAAAATATTTTTTATTTTTATTTTTTAAAGATGTATTTAAGAGAGAGAGAGAGAGTGCGCACGTGTGCATGCAAGGGGAGGGACAGAGGGAGAGAGAGAATCTTCAGCAGACTCCCCGCTGAGCACGAAGCCTGACACAGGGTCTGAACTCATGACCTTGAGATCATGACCTGAGCCGAAATCAAGAGTCAGATGCCTAACCGACTGAGCCACCCAGGCGCCCCTGTTTGTTGGTTTCTAAGGCATAGGAAGTGAGCTGTCTCTCTGCCCTGGCTCCTGAGCCTTCAGGGGTCATTCCCCTGACCCCTCTCCACCTCCCCTTCTTGAATAGAGAGTGTTTTTCTCCTAAGGGAAATCCTTATGCCAGCTTCCAAGAATACTATTTCCCCACTGAAGGTGTTAGAGGGGCAGCGCCAAGGGGGTTACACCAAGAGCCACAGGGATGTCACCATGCACACCTTTTTCCTGGGGGTCTTGTCAGCTGGGCAGTCCTGCCTCATGCTGCAGATCCTCCCCTGTGAAGTGGTGGTAATAGCAGCAGCCACCTCAAAGGGCTGGCAATGAGGACCAAATGCACAAACACGTGACCAGCACCTCGAATGCTGCCTGGGATGTGGAGCTATCATTACTGCTTAGAACACTGATCTTACAGAATAGCTAATGATTCTCTCATAAGCCTTGCACTTGAGATTGCAACGTGAATCTCTACAGGGGAGGGGATGGACACAGGGCTAAGAATAGAATGGGGCCATGGACGCCCCGCTGCTCTTTGTCCAGGATTCTCTCCAATCTGAGTTTTATGCTCCCTCTGCCTCTAGGTGGGTTCCTTCTCAAGAAGCAAATGGACACTAGCTGGACCTACCATTCCAGTCCGTGGGATGAATCAAATTCAACCAACTCCCTAAAGGGGTTACAACTTGGCCGAAGCCAGGATCCTGCTACATACATTTTCAAAATTTCACTTGTAACGAATGAACTTCTCTTTTACACACCCACAGTTGTGCACACAAACACACTCACAACTAGAGTTTGAACTTTTAAGTCTTCCTACTCTTTTGAGAGCCACAGCTACTATTGATCTTTGGATGTTTGCTAGAAGAACAAATAAATGGGATAATAAATGAACAATATGTTAAACAGGCATCTCGGCCTTAGAGAGATCTGAAGCAGGATCTAGAAGCCATGAACGAAGGGCTCCACAGCTACAGAAGGTGACCCACAATGGCAGCCTCGATTTCTGAATTCAAAATCCCTTAGTGCACATTCCTCAACACCCAAGTCCCAGAAGAAAGAGCCTGGATGACTAGCTATGGTTGGGGACCTCCCCTGGTACAGAAATTTATACCTAGGGTGGGAAGCAGGTCAGTCTTAGAAGGATTATTGTCAGGATCCCCCCTGAATCTTTCCTGATGGGTGGGAGTGGGGTTCAGTTCTTAGAGAAAGGATCATCAGGTAAGCAGATCCCCCAGAACCTCTGTAACAACATTCTCCAAAGTGAGGCTGAATTAAATGTTTTAGGAAAAGCTTAGATATGGTGGCTCGAGGTGCCAGGGTGCTGGCTAACTTCCAGAACTATAGGTAAAGCATTGATTCACAGCATGTGATCCCCAAGACCCCTTCGGGGGAATGAGATGTTCTTCCTTCTTCAACTACACGTTTGTGTAAAGCTGGATTCTCTTTTATACTTAAAGGGAACATACTGTAAAAAAAGATGACCTATCTCAACAGACCGGAAGGTAGAAGGAGATGTCAGCTGTCCTCTATAAAGCCAGACATTAGGAAGATTTGTGAAAAGTGTAAAATAATGCCCCTTCATTTTCATTTTTTCTGTTTTGGAAACAGAGTTCCCATAAAAAATGTTACCTATATTAACATGTAATGGGTTTACTATCGTGTCTTTTTTTTTTTTTAAAGATTTTAGTTATTGATTTGAGAGAGAGAGACAGAGAGACAGAAATAACGACAGAGAGCACGAGCACATAAGAGAGGGAGAAGCAGGCTCCCCTGCTCAGCAAAGAGCCAGATGTGGGGCTTGATCCCAGGACCCTGGGATCATGACCTGAGCCAAAGGCAAACACCCAACCAACTGAGCCCCCCAGGCGCCCCCTACTGATACTTAAAAAAAAAAGTTTTATGTATTTGAGAGAGAGGGAGCATGCAAGCGGGGTGGGGTGGGGAGGGACAAGGAGATTCCCTCCTGAGTATGGAGCCTGAAGTGGGGCTCTATCTCACGACCTTGAGATCATGAGATCATGAGCTGAAACCAAGAGTCGGACACTTAACTGACTGAGCCACCCAGGCACCCTATGATTATTTTTAAATGATTGCGTAGTCTGTAAGCTTCTCAGTTTTCATTTCTGATACGGTGCATGTTGAAAAAATAAGACCCACAAAACCATTTTGTCCTCCCTGGGCTTCCTGTCGCACAGCTCAAAGGAACCCTGGGTCTTGGCCCCTCTCCAGCGTTGGTACCCGGGGTCCCCCCTTGTTCTCCCTCTGCTGGGCTTGGCAGGGAGTTGAGAAGGAGTCAGGGATCTGAATGTGCTTCAGCTCCTGCGCACTTTCCCTGGAAAGCTGAGTCAGACAAACACGAGGTAAAAAGAGGGTTTTGCATTTCATATTCTTCAGTTAAAAGCAACCCCAGTGAGAGGTAGCAAATCCACTGCCGGGCAGACAATCCTAGCAGAAACACGTGGCATCTCTTCTGTGGGAATTACCATTCTGAACACACCTTCCTCGCTATGAGTTGACAGAGTTCTCGCTTCTCTACAAAATAAGCGGCCGTGCTGTGTGAGGGAAGGCATTCTTGGTAAGGGGGGTTCCCTGGGGAGAGAGGGAAACTGTTGTTGACAGTAGGGAGCACGCGAGTCCCTGGAGAGGCACTGGGGAAGCAGCTTCACCCATGGCAAGGTGACCGCAGGTGGGACCCAGGGGGGAGCAGTGCAGAGAAGCACATTCATTACTCTGTCTGAACAACAGAGTGTGCAGCAATCAAGCCACAGGTGTGCGGATAATGACAGCAGCAGGAAACCCACAAGTCCTAATGTTCCAATTGAATTCCTCTTTCATCTTTAAGGTGAAAGGGAAGAGACGTCATTTTTTTTTTAAGATTTTATTTATTTGAGAGAGAAAGAGCATGAGAAAGTGAGAGACAGTGAGAGAGAGCAAGCTCTCAAGAGCAGGGGGGAGGAGGGGAGGGAGAAACAGACTCCGCACTGAGCAGGGAGCCCGACACAGGACTCGATCCCAGGACCCTGAGATCATGACCCGAGCCAGAGGCAGACGCTTAGCCAACTGAGCCCCCCAGGCACCCCAAGACACATTGTCTTAAGGGCCGCTGATCTTTGAAGATGAAGACACTGGAGGCTGACTGTCTGGGTGGAGCCTGAGCTCTACCACTTGCTGTGTGAACTCTGCCTCAGTCTCATCTGTAAAGTGGGGATAAATAGTCTCTCCTTCACGGGGTCATTGTGAGGATCAGCCTGACACAGGCTGAAGCACTCACTAAATGTAAACTATCATTGCTGTTCAAATAAGCATGTTAGGAGTTAGGCGGTTATGGGGTGCTGGTTGGAGAATAAACCTTCTCGACCCCCTCGAGCTAATTGGGACACCGTCCACAGTAGAAGCAAGCCCTTCTGTTTCTTGGCAGGCAGGGGGACAAAGAAATGTGTTGTTATGTATGAATGACTCCAGTGTGAAGTTCAAGGAAGTATTTTGGTCTCTGTCCTCATCAAGAACAATCCAGAGAGGAGCTAACAATCTTCCTTGGAGAATACAAGGGGCCGGGGAGGAGAAGGGATATGTGGGTATCTGAGAGGGTGGGGGAAAGAGGAGTCAGAGCCCACGGCTGCCACAGACAGCCTGGTGCTCAGAATGAGGCTCCTTACCAGTCTTTAAAGCAGAAACACAGGTCTGCACCCCACGGAGGCCAGCCCCATCATTTAAACTGGGTGCATTGTGGATGGACCAATAGAGGCACTTTGGCCTCCCACCTTCTTCTCCTGCCTGCATCCCCTGCCCCAGTTTTGATATTAAAGTCCCACATCCAGGAAAGCATTCAGTCCCAGGCAAAGCCAGATGCTGATCACTAACACGATGTCCACTCCTCAAATCTTAATGAGGAAATTTACTCATCTATGTACTTGGCCTATAAAATTCCCATGCCTCCTTTCCAGTAATGCCTGAATGATCTTATTTGCCAAAAGAAAAAAGGGAACTAACTGCCGAGATGTTTTTTTAGACTCTGCCAGCGAAGAGCAAACTCCCCTCCCCAACTGGACTCCTATTGGGCATAGCTGGAAAGTTATTGATCAACATCCTCTTCCTCCTCATCCCTCCTCACCTTATTTAGCAGGAAGACATTTGTTCAAGACCTTGTAGGACCAGCATGGGGGGAAGGGAAGAGGGATAAAATTATATGAGCCACTATGGTTGGTCATAGGAGTACCTAAGCCATTAAGAGGATACCCCATTCTGAATACAAGCCCCAGTACTTCCAAGTTCATCTGCCTGAGGTGCTTGAGCAGAGATTCCTGGCTCAGTAGGAAGTGGGTCTGGATGACTTCAGTTTTCCACAGCTGAAGTTCTGAGGTTCTGATCTCAGTGACGTCTCTCCCACCCCAGAGCCAGTGTCCATGGATGGGCCTTCCCAGGTGCTTCTAGACATTTCCCTAGTTTGAGTCACCACAATTGGGCCATTGCTCATCTCTTCCCCAAGCTCCAACTGTGGGTCGTACAAACAGCAGATTCTGGGAACCTTCCATGCTCACTCTCTCCCCTCCTTAGCTTCTTCCCTCCCAGAGGAGAGAGAGAGAGAACTCATTTTTATGAATCAACATTTCTTAGCAGCATCAGGTTTTGATTTGTCAGTGGTCTAAAATACTATCGTACACTGACTTATGGCCTTCAGTAATGGTGGCTATGTTGGTGTGGCTAGTTCTGGGTTAAGAGGAAGGAGCTGGGCTAGCATGGGACCATGTCCACTGGAGCAACAGTTGAACCTATAGGTTCAGGTTGGAGTGGTCTTTCTTGGACAGGTTCTGGGGGAACGGGTTGTTTTATTAGTTGTGTTCTTCAGTTGTAAGTAACTGAAACTGACAGGATAACTTAAGAGAAACAGGAATTTATTGGAAAAATATGGGGAGCCTAAAGACTCAAGGCAAAGCTAAAGATCCAATTTGAAAATGACAGAATAGGGAAGGTAACTAAGATATTATTATCTCTTTAGGGTCTACTGTCAGCCCCAGCTGTCACTATTCTCCCTGTGAAAGATCGGATTCCCAGAAGAGAGTTGGATTGGCCATCTTTGGTTGTGTACCTTCCCCCTGACCGGACAACTTTATTGGTAGTACCTAATGGCAGAGGGCAGGGTAGGAGGGGACGTAGCCCTGGAAAATGGGCAGGCCAAACATTGGATGTCCATTATAGGAAGACTTCTTGGACAGCAAGCCTCAGAGGGCATTCCTGAAGCCCACTTGGATTTCAGAGGCAGAGGCCAGAGGTGGGCTTAGCAATTCAGTGCAAAGCTGATAGTGTGACAGAAAGTACACTCTCAAAAAGTTTCGTTCTCAAATTGGCAATATCCTCATCAAAGACACTTAAAAATCACAAAAAAAGTCTAGAAAAGAGAATCGAAAAAGTCAGCTATAATTCCACTACTCAGAGATGACCACAGTTAATTTCTGAGGGGGTCTCTCACCTTCTATGAATTTTTGTTAACACAGTTGAGAAGACATCATATGTAGGATTTTGTATTCAGTGTGTAAGTATCACATATCGATCCAGTGATTGGTAGAGGAGTATGTTTGTAATACAGGCTCATTGAATGGACTTGACCTGTAGCTGTCCAGCTGGTGGAAGAGGTAGGAAGACCTTCTTCAGCTTATAGTTCCACCAACACTGAGGATCAAGCATCTACTTTGCCCAGCCTGGGAAATTGCCAAGACCTGCCTTCCATCCCAGAAGAGGTTCTATCTGGACATGAGCCAGGGAGGATGGGGGAGCCTCCACAGACAGAGTCCTATGTAAGAAAGGGCTCCTACCTCCATGTTAGACCCCGTGGAAGCTCCTTGTGTGTACGCTTCAGGGAACAGTGACTGTAGATCTTTCCTGTGGATTTCTGTCATATCTGGTGAATTTCTACAATCTCCTTCTGACATGGATAGGTCACATTTCCATCTTATCTTTAAAGGAGATATTATCTTTGTTGAGTCACTTGAAATGATGTCAAGAATATGCTTCATGGTGAAGAGTAAAATCACTAGGAGGATAGGATCATGGAAGAATCCTAGCTAAAATAAAGCTGTAACCATCTTTGTAATGTGCCATGTATATACAGATGTATGTACTTAAATTCCTGAGCCTGTGTATTTAAGAATCTAAAACCAAAAGCTTGCTTGTTTTAACCTTTGCTGACATTTGCTAAGGGATAGAATTCACCATGATATAAGAGTTCAGAAGTCTATCACTTGGAGCTAAAGAAATCTGTATAATTCCTTCAGTGAACTCTCAGGAAAGAGTGGGCCACATTCCTATTAACAGAGTTCAAGCTTCAGAATCGGGTGGGATCACTCTTGAGAGACGTAAGCATTTGTCTATAGAGGAAGATGATTCACTTTTGCTTTACCATATCCCGTATGAGTCAGGGTCCAGCTTCCCATTCTAATACCTCCAGGGACACTTATTCTCTGTACTAAGACACCTCATCTGCACAGAAAGGGGCCCCCTAGGTCACGGCTGGAGAACACCGGGGAATACTAGGCTTGGTCTAGTGACGAGAGACTTCCGTGTACGAGGATCTCACCTCTCTGATGACCCCTTCTATGAATTATGAGTTCCTTTCACTTCCTCCATTGCTAGTTATTGTTCCTTGGGATGGTACCTGAGCCCTCTTCTTTTCTCAATCCATTCCTTCTCCTGAAGGATCTTGCCCACTCTAGGGTTCCAGCTGTGTATGGACTTGGGGCTCCTGAATTTGTATCTCGGACCCAGCTTTCTTTTGAGTTCCAGACCCACCTACCTGCAGGCCAGTCAACATTTCCACCTTAAAGCTGTCAGTACTACCTCATATTTAGCATAGCCCTCAAACTTATGCTTCTTCCTCAGTCAATGGCAACCATTCTGCCAAGCTAGAAACCAAGGAGTCATTACTGATTCCTCCCTCCTTTCATCCTCATTCTGTTCACTAAGTTCGGTTTGATTCACTCATTTCTTCACTCAGTGAATGCATTTGAAGCCCCTATTACACTCTAGGTGCTGCAGTGGGTATTTAATGGTGAGCAAAAATAGACAAGCTCCCTCCTTCACGGAGCTTACAGCCTAGTTAGGGAAATAGACACATGATGTTATAAAAGGAACGTGTACTTATAAATGCTTGGTCGGGGGGTGTTGGGGGGGGGACCAGGAAGGCTTCTCTGAGGAAGGGACATTTCAAAGGAGCTCTAAAGAATGCCTCTGGAGTTAACTACTACTAGATCAAGGTCATGGAGTGGGGAGCTCCATTTCTACAGATGGAACAGTGTGCACACTGGTCCTGAATGAGGTGAAATGAGTAAGACTTTGAGAAAGGCCACCGTGGCTGAAGCATAATGAATTACAGGAATGGCAATGGGGGAGGAGAGGGAGAAGGAGGTAGAGGCCCTATTGTTCTGCATTTTATAAGGATTTGGGCCCTTTTTCTAAGAGGACGGAGAAGGGTGGGTTGGGGGGTGTCAAATTGATGCATGAAAATCATGCTGGCTGCAATGTGGAGAATAGATTGGATGAGTCTGAGTGGACAGAGGGGAAGGGGATCCCACTGGGTTCCTTCTCACCATCCCTACAGCCATGATCCCTAGTCTAGACTTTGGCCGTCCTTTCTTTCCAGCAGAAGTCACCTCTGCTGTTGTCCCTTATAATGCTGGGGGCTGTATATATCTATCAGACTTACCTTTCAACTTTTCTTAACAGAAAAGAAAATTAGTGATTCTTCATTGTGCTCAAAATCAAGTTCACACCCTTTAGTTGGCCCACGAGTCCCTTCATACCTGGCTCTTGTCTCCTCTGGCGCCACGTTCAACTGCTTGTCCTCGAGTACTCTATGCCTTACTCCATGAAAAGGGGATTTGAGAGCTGGAGAGCGGGCCAAAGGGACTGGCCCAGAGCAGTAGGACTACCTGAGCCAAGGCTGCCCAGCATATTGATCCAGCTGGGAGCACAGGAAACTGGCCAGGTAAGGATTTCAGGCAGTTGGCTTTAAACAACTTCAGACAGTTGGCTGTCAGAGTATCAATGAGCAACACTTGAGAAGCACTTGGGGACACGGTCTCTCGAGTCTTTGACAAAAGACCAGAGGTGAAATTGCTGGAAGGTGGTGACCAATAGGAGCCTGGGCACTGGGAGATGGGAGCTTGAAAGCAGGACCCTGAGCACTGGAGAACTGAAGCTCCAGCACAGCAAGGGTGCCAGATGGCAAAGAATGGGCAGGACGCGGGCACCTGGGTGGCTCAGTCAGTTAAGTGTCTGCCTTTAGCTCAAGTCATGGTCCCAGGGTCCTGGGATCAAGTCCCATGTCGGGCTCCCTCTTCCCCTCCCACCCCCTGCTTGTGCTTTCTCATTCTCTCTCTCTCTCTCTCTCTCTCTCTCTCTCAAATAAATAAATAAATAAATAAAATTCTTAAAAAAAAAAAAAAAGAAAAGAAAAGAATGGGCAGGACTCAGAGACTTGGGGCTAAGAAGTTCAAGGACCGAGGCTGACTTGAAAATGACTCAGTAAGAACACAGGAAAGCTCTGTGAAGAAAGAAGCCTTTCTACATATCGGCCAGGGCTAGAATGACTCCTAGAGTGTAAAGGCCAAGGCTAAGGGTCCAGTCAAGCTGGAGCTAGAAGGGCAGAGAGAAAGGAGCCGGGCAGCTCCTTGCACCCTCCACCCCGTGATCTTTGCAGCCATAGCCAAGCCTGAGGACAGGCACACACAAGGCGAGGACATTGAAGGTCATGGCCATGAACCGCAGAGCTGTGGCTGCTTGAGGGAACCCACCCAACTTCAGGGTGAATGAAATCCCAACATCAGTGTGGTTCTGAGAGTAGCTCTGTAACTCCAAGGCGGGTCTCTGGAGACCAGGACTGTGTGTGGTTCACACGGCAACCAGAAGACTATGACATACGCGGAGGGCGGTGAGGTCACAGACCCCCAGCTTTAAAATAAGTGAACCATGTGGGCCTCATTTATTTTTAAAAGAAACTTCTGAGAAGAGCTTAGAACAATTTTTTCCCCGAGTGCCATTTCCCAAAGGTACTCACGAAACAATAAGGTGTGACTGTAATGGCTGCACTGAGTTGTCTTTTGGACAGCGTTAGAAGGGACATAAAGAAGGTGGACCGAGAGCTGAGGCAGCTGCGATGCATTGACGAGTGCACGCGGTGTCTGTGCGATCGGTACATGCACCCCTACTGCTGCTGCGACCTGCACCCCTACCCCTACTGCCTCTGCTACTCCAAGCGGGCGCGCTCCTGCGGCCTCTGCGATCTCTACCCCTGCTGCCTATGTGATGTCAAGCTCTACTGTCTGCGACCGTCGCTCAGAAGTTTGGAGAGGAAAGCCATTAGAGCCATAGAGGACGAAAAGAGAGAGCTCGCCAAGTACAATTTTTCGCGTCGCCCCACGAAGCCTTAGGAGTTGAGGGGAGTGGGGGGGAGGGGAGGGGACAGAACGGTGGCCGCTCGCACAGAGATGGAGAGGGCTGGGGGTAACGGCCCGGGTGACTCAGCCAAGGGTTAAGAAAGGAGAGTCAGTGGGTCCGTGACGGGGATTGTGAGGGTCTCACGAGACAGTGGAATGATGTCGACGGGCAAGGTAGCTGTGGGTTTATAGCAGGAGTGCCAACATGATGAATAATGGGGCTTCGATGAGGGGAAGAGAGAGGGGTGTCGTTAAAAAGCTATTGGAAGGAGCAGACTAGACATTTTTTCTGGTTATGACTAAAGTGATTTGAGTATATTTGGGCCTACAGAAATGACTACAGGAGAAGCAATAACAATTGATCAAGTCCTTAATGTTTGCCAGAGGCTGTAAGAGCAGGGGAGCGAATTGAACAACAGAGGCGTTCCCTGGGTTTGGTGGGAAAAGCCACCTCCCCTTCCCCAGCTCCAGGCAGCCTTCAAATCCATCTGGAGTATGGCCCGCTCTGTCGGCCTCCCCCTCCAGCGGCCCCAAAGGTTGTGCACAGAACTATAGAACTATAGAGAGGTATAGCTTTCAGAACAGAGTTGAGAGGGCTTTAATCGAATTGGGTAATTTTACAATTTTGTTTGATCACATTTCCTCTGATGGCCGGAGAAAGATTTCCGTCTCTAACTTCGTCCTGTATGCCAACTGGTCTGGTCCAAAGCGCTGTCCTCTGGTTAAATTTATTTATGATAATAAATAAATAAACCATAGACTGGGACACTAGGTAGATGTAAAGCAGAATGATGAAGCATTTTATGCGTTGATGTATCGAATGAAAGAGGCAAGAAAAACTACTTACTATGCTACTACTTTTAACAAGATGGGCACAAACGGATGATAGATTTTTTTGATTGAAATATACTTGACATATACCATTGTGTAAATTTAAGGTGCATAGTGTGTTTGATACATTTATATTGCATGATGGCTGCCATTGTAGTGATAATTAGCACCTCTATCATGTTCCATAATGATCATTTCTTTTTAGTGGTTGGAATAATTACATTCTAGTCCCTTACCGACTCTGATGATCATAATACAATATCGTTGTCTATATTCACTATACTGTACATTAGATCTCTGGGACTTATTTTCTACTCATTGCAAGTTTCTATCCTTAAACAACATCCTTCCTTTCCCCATGGTAGATTAATAGATTAGATGGGTAGATGGGTAGGTAGGTAGGTAGGTAAATAGGTTGGTGAATGGATAGGTGGGTGGATGGATGGAACAATACAGAGTCTGAGACAGACACGGACAGATAACAGTGACTGGGCTATTACACTAGAAAAGGCAATAGAGCAACTATTGTCTGAGTCATCAGTCACCAAAGGCCAGGAATAAACCCCTCTCAATAGTTTGGGATGGGCCTATTGCCCATAAACTCATCTACACTCAATTTATAACAGTTTTTATTTTTACACCTCAGTATCAAGTTACATCAATTTTGCACACTGAGTCAGGGATTCCTTTTGTAATTGGTCTACATGAAGCGTTACTTGTGAGCAGGCCTGTAGCCACTGTCCCTGTGCCTCTGAATCCTTGAATAGCCTTGATCTGAGTCCTTCCAGGCTTTGTCTCCTGGGTGTCCCTCCTCTCCAGACTCCCCAAGAAGAATGCCTCTCTGTTCTTCACCCTCTGGACACCCTCCACCAGCTCCTGTCCCTATTTCTTGGCATGCAGGGGACACGACCTCGAGCTTAATTCTCAGCAGTGTGGTTTATACAAGAGATAATGCTG
Source organism: Ailurus styani (assembly GCA_002007465.1). NCBI lineage: Eukaryota > Metazoa > Chordata > Mammalia > Carnivora > Ailuridae > Ailurus > Ailurus styani. The sequence continues at coordinate 1,324,851 of LNAC01000064.1, read as the reverse complement.
TCTGTGGGTTGTGATAATTCTCTCGACAACGTCTGGATTTTTGCTGATTTTTTTCCTCGGCCTGAGGCAGCATATGAAGTTGGCGATGTCTTTACATGAATTCTCCTGTCTCTGAACTGATCACCATTCTGGAAATGACCTCAGGCTTACCCTCTGTGTCTCGTCCCAGCCACTTTCTTCCAATTCATACCACCTTGTGAAATGCTCCTACGCTCTCTTTCTGACAGCTTGACATTTCACTATCCAGGAGGGCTTAGTGTCACCTGCAAACTTAAATATTCAATTTCCTGACCATGGATGAAAATGTTAAACCTTGATCTAGCCCCGGTCCCAGAAGACTCCTACTGTTAACATTTCTTTCTTCCAATGAAATGCCTCTTTTTCCTTATCTCTCACCTGCCCCCCCCCAAGCATGTCTAAATAGATCCAGAAATACCATGCTAATTCCATTTCTTTTTAAACAATCTTGGGTGTGAAACCTTGCCCAAGGCTTTGTGAGTTCAGAAATCATATCCACATGACCTTCGACCCCTTTAAATGATGCTACCAGCATGGTTAGGTAGGATATGTCCTTCCAGATGCCAGGCTGTGTTATTCTGAGGTTGGTTCTTTGTCCAACAGGAAGGATTTCCTGGTCTGTAGCTGCCACACCCCCACTGGAATTGTTTTTCTGTGTGAGAGTCAATTTGCTCTTTAATTAACTGGTAGGAAGGCTTGGCTGACATTTCTCCCCGAAGTTGCTTGAACATTCCTGAGTCTATGTTATTTGACTGATGCGCGTGTGTGTTTTTAGACAAGGTGTAGGTTCAATCCATTTCCATTGTGTACCTAGCAGCTGCTTCAAAAGACATGTTGGCAGGGACCTCCTTAGTCAAGACTCAAGTAAGTACTTCTGTTTTTTAGCTTCTTTGATATTCTCTTTTCCTCCCCAAACTACCCTTTGCACCTCAAGCACTAGCAGTTCCCCTGACTCTTCCTTCCTCTTCTGGATTTGGAGAGACTGCAGGAATGGAGTCTGGCTTCCTTTGTAGGAAGCCAACAGCACCAGCCTGTCTGAAGTTTGCACCTGATTCACCACCACTCTCCGTGGCCTTCCCGAGCCTCCATACAGAAGGGGCGAAAACAAAAACCAGCCTCTCCTCCGCCCTGCTTGCAGGAGTTGATTATCTAATGAATGGATGCCCTTTTTTGACCCTGACCCCCAGCGGCGCTAGTCCTTGCAGACAAATACTTGATTACAGCTGTGCTTTCGGGTGCATTGGGGTCAAGCTCACACCCTTTACTAATTAATACCTGGAAACTCAGATGGAGACTGTGCTTCCCTTACTCCCCCAACCATTTATGGTTGGTCTGAATATTAGTAAGACATTCCCTTGAAAATCCCCGCACAAGGAGGGACTCCACCTTCGGCAAACTCCAAAAATCTGTCCTCTGCTTTGTTTCCTTGTTTTCCTTCATGATCTACCTCCCCAGGTCTAAGCCCTCGGGAAACCTCTCCACCCCTCCAAGCTCTGACCCACAGGTCTGGGCACAGCACTCTCGCCCTCCCCGTCCCTGCAGAGGGGGGAGCGAGTGTGGCCCCTGTTCCTTTCTCCTCCTAACCTTTCCTAACCCCAGGCCTCGCAGCCCAGGTCCCCCAGCAGGGCAGGGGTAGGAATGGCTGCCCATCTAAGCCAGAAGCATGTCTACTGTTTGGTTTGGCCTTACTGTTTAATGATACAGGCCTTGGAGCTTGGTAACTTAAAGCCTCAGGCTTCAGGGAAGCCTGAGTAAGGCAGAGCCAGGTCCCGCCTGGTAAAGAGACTTACCCTTTATTGAGTGAAAATTAGGCGCCACCTTCCATCTTCATTTGATCCTTGTAACACCTTGGCTGTCTTAGAGATGCCAAAACAGATTCAGGAGCCAAGTTCTTGACCACAAGGAGCTGAGAGCCGGGGCTTGAAGCCAGGTTTGCCTGAGTCTGGAATCCATGTGCTTGACCACCTGGTCAGTGGTTCTCAAAGAGTGGGCTCCGGACCAGCCTCACATGGAACTTGTTAGAAACGCAAATTCCTGGCTCCTCCCCCTGCCCACTGAATTGGAAACTCTGGGGGTGGGACGCAGCCAGCTGTGTTCTAAGGAACCAAGCAGAGCCCCTTGGAGCTCCAATGCACCTGCATTTGCTGCTCTGCCCTGGAATGACGCTGTTCTTCAGTATCAAACAGAAGTCGGAAGAGAGGGCAGGAAAGGGGAAGAGGGAGAAAAACGAAGAGAAAATGAAAGATGAGTTGGAAAGCAGGAAGAGAGTTCCATGGGTCTTTGGAAGGGGTCTACAATTAGGAGAAAAAGCAAAGTACTCCCGGGACTGCACAAGAAAGACCTGCTTCCCTTTGCTCTTGGGTAGAGAGAGGCCTTTTTGACATCTTCATTATTTTATTTAGCACCAGGCTGGACCTCATCCATATCTTTGTGAAAAGGGCTGACTACAAAGCTCATCGTTGCGGGGGGCAGGGTGTTTCACTTTCAGGAGCTTGGTCGTTCGTTCCAGAGAACTTGAGCTGCAGCAGGGAAGAGAGCTGGCAGCCCAGAGTGGCAAACCCAGACACCGTGGGCCACTCGCTCTCCCTCCGCTTCTCTGCCAGGCTTCTGCTACGAACCAAAGGGCTGATTGCCCTGCATTTACTGTGGGCCAGCTCCACCCTCATGATCACAATTACAGGAGGCGGTCTCACTTTGCCCAGAACACTGCAGAGCCATGGGCATTCCCTTGCGGGGTGATAGGTAGACCGCCAGACAGGAGTCAAGTTGCAAGTTCAGAGTTATAGCAGATAAGTAAAATATAGCTCCTGCAATTTCTCTGAAACCCACACACCCCCACTGATAACCCCTGACCAGGAAGCAAAAGGAAGAAGACACCTAACTTGGCCAAGACTTTTTAGGCAATTTCCTGAAGACTCACATTGGTGAGACCTCTGTGTAGCTGCTGCAGGGGCAAAGGGGCCCGAGTGACAGGGCTGGAGAAAGAGAGGGAACCTGAGCAAAAACAACAACAATGACAACACACGCAATTGCACTCCAAGACTTCAATTGCTGACAGCTGGAGAAATATCTGGAAGCTGGCTTTGGCTTGTAAAACTGGCTCCCAGATCCATCTCCTGCGAAGGGCGGGAGGCTTTTGACGGAATCAGGAAGGCCATCGTGAGGGGTCCTAGCAATCCCGCTTGGACTCCTTGGTCCTGTTTTGTGAGGCCCAGCCCCCTTTACAGTAGGGTTTGATCATTTCATCTCCAATGGGAAGGTCTGCGATGAACAGAAGAACTTTCATTCGCAGCCCACATCCACACCATGGAAAGTTCTTGAGAGATCCAGGTGCACCCATTCTGCTCTCTGTTCCACTCTTGGCTTTGACTGTTCAGCCTTCCTTCAGTCCATCTAGAGAGGACACGGGGCATCTTTGGGAGCTATTCTCTGTCCATCCAGGGAAGATAGAGTGCGTTTTCTCCTGTTTTGTTCCACAGAGATAAAGATTTTTTTTTAAGGTCCAGTTCTCTGCCTTTCTCCATAGTATGGTCTGTAGCTATCCGGGCACACTCTGGGCGTGAGAGACATCTGCGCCCCGTGCACCCCACATTCCTTGGGGCTGGAGGTGGAAATGAAGCTGACTGACTGTCACAGTCCTCTGGGTGCCTGGCATAGTTGTTTCTGTTGGTGTCTTCTAGGAGATTATTCCACTTAATCATTTGTAATTAGCCTCTTAAGAGCCTTGATTTGTAACCTTTGGTATAAGGGCTCACGCTTGTTAAACCAATTATGTTAGGGACCATCAAGTGAAAAATACAGATTCAAAGCAGTATGTATAGCATGATTTCATAAGAACACACACCAGAATCTATATATGTATGTAGAAATACACACAGGGAAGAAAATCTAATACCAAAATGTTACATGCTGTATAGGATTATGGGTTGGTTTTTTTTTTTTTTACAAAATATTCCATCTTTTTGTTTATCTGTATATTTTCTAAGTTTTCTGCAATGAACTTGTATAACTTATATAACAAAAAAATAGTATAAACAAAATTCAGCATAACAGGAAAGAATTAAAAAGGTATCTCAAACCAATCATCCAATCGCAAAGTTTAGATTTGTCACACTGGAAGATGTTCTAGAAACTGCACACTCCAAGACCTTCCTTGCTTTTTTTATTATGTTATGTTACTCGCCATACAGTACATCATTTTTTTTGATGTAGTGTTCCATGATTCATTGGTTGTGTATAACACCCAGTGCTCCATGCAATCCGTGCCCTCCTTAATACCCACCACCAGGCTCACCTATCCTCCCACCCCTCTCCCCTCTAAAACCCTCAGCTTGATTCCTGGAGGCCACAGTTCTTCACGGTTCTTCTCCCCCTCTGAGTCCCCCCCTTCATTTTCCCCTTCCTTCTCCTAATGTCCTCCATGCTATTCCTTATGGTCCACAAATAAGTGAAACCATATGATACTTGTCTTTCTCTGCCTGACTTATTTCACTCAACATAATCTCCTCCAGTTCCAACCATGTTGATGCAAATTTTGGGTATTCATCCTTTCTGATGGCTGAGTAATGTTCCATTGTGTATATGGACCACATCTTCTTTATCCATTCATCTGTCGAAGGGCATCTTGGCTCTTTCCACAGTTTGGCTATTGTAGACATTGCTGCTATGAACATTGGGGTGCATATGGCCCTTCTTTTCACTATATCTGTATCTTTGGGGTAAATGCCCAGTAGTGCAATTGCTGAGTCATAGGGTAGCTGTATTTTTAACTTTTTGAGGAACCTCCATAATGTTTTCCAAAGAGGCTGTACCAACTTGCATTCCCACCAACAGTGCGGCTAAGAAATGCAAGAAGATTTGCCAGAACTCTCAGAACACAGATTTTTTCTTTTCTCCTGTTAAGGGATAAAAAGACCATTTCAGAATATTAGGTTGTCTTTGGAAGGATCAGCATATAGAAAAAAATGGACCCTAAGGAAGGCCAAAGCATGAAGGGCTAATGCCAGGCTGCCCAACATGTGCGCCAAGCACCACTATAAATACTTTTCATTCATTCGTTTAAACCTCACAACTCTAGAAGTAGGCTACTATTATTGTTCCAATTTTACAGATGAGGAAACTGAAGCACAGAGAAGCTAAGTAACTTATCCACCTGGCAGAGCCACCATATGAACCTAAAACTCTGCCTCTGGAGCCTATGCTCTCTTAGGCACTTGGCTTTCCCACTTCTAGATATGCCGCAAGTGTTCAATCAGTGTGAGCTGCTGCTGTTATTTTTTTGCTATGAAGGATTCACTCAGGACTGCTGAGCAGCAGTATAGAAATCATGGGGATCTCCGTTTGCTGTGGCGCTTTCACCTTGTCATTTGTTGATGGAAGTTGTGGGTAGCAGGGCTGGGTTCTGAGGCTGACAGCCATCTTTAACACGCAGATTTTAAATGGTTTATTATTTGGAGCCTGTAAAAAAAAAGTCTTAAGAGTCTCCATTTAATAGTAGTAATAATGACCACAGTAACAAGCAAGATTTATAATGTGTCAAGGATGGCATTAAGCAAAATTCATAATCTCCTCTAATTTTCCAAAAGCCCTAGGATGTTGGTGCTGTTATTATTTCCATTTTACAGATGGGGAAACTGAGGCAAGTCTCCACAATTAATAAGAGAAAGACCTGGGACTCAAATGCAAGAGAAAGATCTGGAAGGCCATGCCACCATCTGTTGTTAGCAGAGGTTTATGTGTGGGAGAGTGCGATTTACATGGGAGGGCTCTCATTTTTTACTTTACACAATTCTGTAGAGTTTGACTTTCCACAATGACTAGTGTTTAGTTTTGTTATTAAAAAAAAAAACAGAGATCGGGCGCCTCGATGGCTAGAGCATGTGGTTCTTGATCTTGGGGTCGTGAGTTCAAGCCCCAAGTTGGGCAGAGGGCTTACTTAAAAAATAATAGTAATGAAAAATAAATCTCAAAATATTGTTTCTCAAGCTGTGTCTGGGATCAGCGTCTGAGACCCTCTCCCTTTTCTCAATTCCAGACTGAGAAGAACAACGAATAGAATTCTGGCCTCCTCTTGCTGTAGCAGTAACATTTTAGGATCGGTAAACGTGTGCGGCTTCGAGCCTGATCAAGTCAAAGTTCGGGTGAAGGACGGCAAGGTGTGCGTGTCGGCCGAGCGGGAGAACAGGTACGACTGTCTCGGCTCGAAAAAATACAGCTACATGAACATCTGCAAAGAATTCAGCCTGCCGCCGTGCGTGGATGAGAAGGACGTGACGTACTCCTACGGGCTGGGCAGCTGCGTCAAGATCGAGTCTCCATGCTACCCCTGCACGTTTCCCTGCAACCCTTGCAACCCCTGCAGCCCCTGCAGCCCCTGCAACCCTTGCAACCCCTGCGACCCCTGCAACCCGTGTTATCCCTGCGGGAGCCGATTTTCCTGTAGAAAGATGATTTTGTAAAGTGTAGGAGCCCTTGACTTAGTGGAAAGCCCGTACTCCAGCCAGGCAGCTCTTCCAGTGTTTTTCTTCCTCTTCCCACGGCCCGTGGTACTCAAGTCCCTAGGAAACTGAATACATAACTGCAACCCACTGGTGGTGTGTGGAAGTCTTTTGGCTCAACCCGCTGCGCGAGCGCAGCGCGGTTAGTGGGCGACGCCGGAACAGGCAGTGGGGAACCGGAGACGAGCTGGGGAGGTGGGGCCCCTCTGTGTCCTCCTCAGACCAGCTTCCTCCGCCTTCCAGGAAAAGATACTGTCTGGGTGGGCATCCCCAGACACTGTTTCTCCAAACCATCCAGTGAGATGGCCTAGCTCAGAAATCAAGCTGGTAAAGCAGATGAGACTAGCGAGGTTGAAGACAAGCACTTTGCAAAGCTACCGCAGTGGGGCGCAGTGGGGCGCACGCTCTTCCCCGGGGAAATGCGTTGAGGGTTTTTACTGGGTCAACGGATAAGGGCGCAAAAGCACGGGAGTGGGGGGGCAACAAGTTCACGGACTTAGGGTGGGGTGTCCTTTGACAGCTTTCCGTTTCTCAACATTTCTATGATTTGGAGGGAATGCCCAGCTCTGGTTCAGGCTGGTTTGCAACCTCCTTGTGATTTATTTCAACTGCTTTTCTCAAGCCCTGAAACTTGTTGTAGACACAGAAGTTCAGTTCAAAGTTCGTGAGTGAAAAACTACAGCTTTCACAACATGCTAGCGTATCACAAAATCATAACCTATTTCACCTGAGCGTGGATCCTCCCGGACAGACTCATGAGCCATCCAGGATGGCCAGGACAGAAATTTAAGTGGAAAGGAAGAAAGACCTGTTGGGAGGGATCAGAATGAGAAAGGCGCCAGTTTCAGAGCTGCCTCCTGGCGGGAACATAAAACCCTCAACGTTTGCACAGGGTTCTTTCAATGGTCTCAGCTACACGTGGATTAAAGCAGTGATTCTCAGCCTTGACCGCACATGGGAATCACTTGGGGGAGCTTTAAATATATGGACGCCAAACCAAAGGAAAAGAAAGAATAGAAAAGAGAGAGTGAAAAATATTAAAAAGAAAAAGAAAAAACAGGCCTTTTTTAGAAAAGAAAAAAACAAACAAACAAACAAACTAATGCTTGGCTCCCATTTCCAGAGTTTCTAATGTAATAGATTTGAGGCATCCAGACTTGAAAATGCCTCCCCAGGTAATTGGAACCTGCAGCTAAGGTTGAGAAACTCTGCATGGGATCTTAAAGCTCTCCCAGCCTTTTTTCTTTAAAAGCTTCCTTCGAGTTCAAGGTTAAAGAATATTGATGGTGATGGCAGACATATTTTGCTTTCATTTGAGGGAAGTAATGGCTCTCTAACACAGGTGGTGAATAAAAAACATTGAACATCTCAAAAATTTATTACTTGGGAACTAGGTATAAATAAGTATGTTTGTGGGTACCAAATTGTAGAGTTATACTTACAAGTGTCTTGCCACAACTTGATTTATAAATATTCTAGTTTCTAAGCTACACATTTTTGAAAATGATTTTGAAAAAAATTCACCCTGTGGAGTTAAACGGAATCCCACGTGGGTCTTAGACAAACAGGAATCTCTGTCCTCTGGAAGGTGCCATTCCACGGTGTCCCTGACAGCTGTTATTCCTCCGTTCCCCCACTCACCCACACACCCTCCTGTTAGCCCAGCAATTCATTCATTCATCCCGTGAGTCTTTATGATTTTTTTTTTTAAGAGGACGGGGGAGAGTAGTCTGAATTGGATTATGAGCCCCCCTGGGCAGGTTCAATGGCACGTCAGCCATTGAACTCATGTTGCTGGCCATGAATCTGTTCCAAGCTCTGGCTAAGGCAGCATCAGCCTGGCCCCTCCCCAGGGGTGGGGTCCGTGGCATCTCCTGCCTTGTCTGCCCTTGGTGTGCAGGGAGCCCCAAAGATTTTATGATCTTAAATGCCAGGTACAGAGCTCTGAAGCAGGGATGGAGAGAAGAAAATATACCTTTCACAAATGTCTCCAATTAAATTGAAGGAGGGGTAGCTTGGAGGGATTGGGGAAGAAGGAAATGCCAAAGAAACAGTTTACAAGGGCTAGGAGAGGCCAGAGGGCCTTCCAGAGCTCGGGCATTTGCAGGGAATGCGTTGTTGACATCACTGCCTTGCATGATGCTTCAGGGGAAGCCAGAGACCACCCCTCAGCTCAGAGCCTGGCCTCCGGTGGTTGGTTGTCTGTGTCTGCTCACCACCCTCACAGGGAAAGACTTGCTCTAAAGGCAAATGTGTATTTGCTGAGTACTTACTATGAGCAAAGCACGGTGCCAAGAGCCATTATCAAGGAGCGCTACCTCTCTAGGACCTTCTCCTAGCTGAGGCAAGGCTAACACCTGTGATATAACTGTTAAGACACTTGACAGCGTGGAATCAAGAACTAAATCATATGGTGTAGGTGGGAAGTGCCTACACTTCATAGAGGAGGGCTGGGAGGTGATGCAGGCCAGAGGAGACTGAGCTTGGGCGTGGGTCTTGTCTGCATCTGGGAAGGCAGAAAGCAGGGTTCATTCCATGTACTAACCAGGTTCCTGAGACAGAGGAGAAAGTGGATATGAGGGAGAACAAGTAATATTTGCTCTTCTCAAAATTGTCTTTCACTGGTCAGATGGAGCCCTGGGGCTTGGACAGCTCTACAGCTCTGAGTCCAACTGAAACCCCCTCCTCCATCCACCAGGGTGGGGAGATAGGAAGGGTGGGTGACTCTGGAGTGGGCAGAGATGAGAAATTGGCCCAGAGGGTAACTGAAAGCTGAGGGAGCCTCTGAGCTGCTTCACGGTCCGCCATGTTACAATGAAAGGACATATTAATATGCCACCTTGTAATGCACGTGCTGGGTAAATATTCTAGAACCAAAGTTGGAGATGAAGGTATTTACACTTCTTAGTGAACACAGGGTACATTCTGGAGCCAAAGAGCTTCTTAATAGCATTATACTTAAGTTTCTCAGGTACAGGATTGAGGAGAATCCATCCCCACTGGCTACCATGTACTGTTCAAATGCGTTCCTTTAAAACTCATGTAGTGTTCTATAACATGACATCAAAGACCCTCAGTTGACTGTTCTCCAGTCATAAAATAATCTTATTTACAAATTGTTCATGTCCCCAGAACGGTGGAATAAGTAGTTTTAAGTGATCTCAATTTCTCTTCCCTACACACAAAGTCCTCCTTCTCTGTTTCTCTCTCTCTGTCTGTCTTTCTCTGCCTTCCTCTTTCCCATACAAACCTATGAGTGTCACAGACTGGAAAAGTTTGGGACAGTCTGATTTAACCTTTTGGCTGAGGACATTATGCTGAAAATTAAGGTAAAATTGATACTGAAGCCAAAAGAAACTGTGGGTTTGTAACCAGAGGGAGGGACGGACAGTCTGGCTGGATGACCTTGATGAATTCAAGCAAAGTTTGTAGGGTTGTTGGCATGCATCATAGCAAGATCTCAACAGACTCTTAGATGAGTCACAGGATTTGTGATCATGGGTGGAAGATCGATCAACTCAGAAGTTACCCTCACAAAGCAACTGCTTTCCATGCTGACCCAGAAGCACTTCTTTCCAGTCTGTAGCTGTTCAGTAAGTATTGGTTGCTGTCCCTCAAATTGTAAAAAAAAAGAAATACATCACTGCTTAGGCCTCTGGATCCTGATGAATGTCTAAGAATTTGACAACTAGACCAAGTACTCTTCTCCCTAACCACTGTCAAGTTCTAGTACCACTATTAGTCACATAGAGATCAGCATACTTGGCGGATGTAGCACTATGCCTTGAAGGCTCATAAACTTGGCTTTTGACAGGTGATGAAGCCCATGATTCCAGGGCCTTGGGTGTGCTTCAGAAGATGTGTCTGTAACAGGAAGGGTCCTAGAACCAGGATATCAAAAGGGTGTTTGAAATCCAGGATTCACTGTTCCTCAGGCAACTGGTCCACCAGTTAGAACCTCTTCCAGTAGGTCATCTTTCTCTTTGCATAGTACAGAGCTCCCCCAGAGGCATGAACATAACCCAGCATGGTTGGAATAACTTCTGCTCTAGGTAGAATGGGGACTACTAAGCATTGGAGTACCCGGAATTACCAGTCTAGAAGGTTCTGGGGGAAGATACCCCTTCTCTTCAGCTCAAATTTCAGTGATAACTGCCTATGTACACACTAAGGAAAAATGGTCTGAAAGGAGTAGTACCCTGGTTTGTCTATTTTTTACACTCACAAATTCATAAGTAAATTCAGACAGGGCAAAGCTTGAATCTTCTGAAGGCTGCTTCACTCACTATCTAGTACCTGGGCTGGGATGATTCCAGAGTTGGTCATCTGGTCAGTGATTTTACATGGAAAAAATCTTCCAGTGGTGTAGAAAAATGTCATTATTATACATGTAAACAACTGCTTTTGTTGAAAGCAATACAACAATATTAAAAAGTCATAATATTTAGCATTAAAAATATTTCTACTCATGAAACATTTGAAATTAATACTGCATTAGAAAATTCTAAGAATATGGTCACCATGCCTGTGAAAACAACTACAGACAAACACAAATAAGTGTTGTTTGCTAGTTTTTTCCCCCATATGTTTGTGGTTATTAAAACCATTCAAATTGAAAATGGATCAAGGCTTAGTGTTGCTTCTATAAATACAATGAGTGTATATTCCAGATTTTCCAGGACAGCCCAGATTCCAAATGACTGTGTCCTGGTTTGGGGATGGAATGGTGTGGGCCATGCGTCTGGCCTGTATGTGGTCAGGGTCTCCTGACAGAGGTGTTAAAAGGGCTGGGACAGGGCGCCTGGATGGCTCAGTGGGTTAAAGCCTCTGCTTTCGGCTCAGGTCATGATCTCAGGGTCCTGGGATCGAGGCCCACATCAGGCTCCCTGCTCAGTGGGGAGCCTGCTTCCCCCTCTCTCTGTCTGCCTGCCTCTCTGCCTCCTTGTGATCTCTCTCCCTCTGTGAAATAAATAAATAAAATCATTAAAAAAAAAAAAAAAAGGGCCGGGACAGATCATTTAGGTAACAGCAACGGAGTGAAAGGGCACGACAGCATTAAAAAAAAAAAAAAAAAAAAAAAGGGCCGGGACAGATCATTTAGGTAACAGCAACGGAGTGAAAGGGCACGACAGCATTAAAAAAAAAAAAAAAGTATTTGAGCCAAACTGGCAGCCCTTGAAGAAGCTTTCAAAGGTGGCAGGAATGCCTGAGACCAGCATGTGTCTGGGCAAAACAACTTGATTATAGATTAGGCAACTGTCTTGGAAGAGGAAGTTGGTTTTCCTGAGACAGCAGCTTAGTCACCTTCCGGTTTTATCAGGGTCAAATAATTTTAGCCTTTAGGGCTGGCCAGGGGCTTCTGAGGTGGATCTACCTCCCAGGAAGGGGTGGGTTCTGGAAGAGTGGGCCCATAGAGTCCACCTGTGGGAGCGGCCTTCATTCCTTCTTCGCGTGAATCCACACAAGAAATGCACTCTGTGCCCAGCAGCACAAGAGAAGAAAGCCAGGATGCAGGAATGGTCCACACCCAAAATTTGCCCTTGAAGAGTTGTCATTCCAGCATGGGAGACACATAAAGTGGTAAGTTATAATTACACCTTATCAAGGATTCCTACTGAGACAGAACCAAGTCCGCTGAGGGGCACACAGAGGACAGAGCCGCCAGCTGCAGGGTAGCTTGAGTGACTCAGGTGGGCCATTGGGTGGCAAGTCTCACACAAGCCCTTTGTCAGTCCTCTTTCCCTCAGTGGATGAGAGGACTAAGAATTGTTCCTCCTGGGTTTGTGTGAGTTCTTCTGAGGAGCCCCCTTATCCTTCCAAGCTCCTTTTGCTGCTCTCCCTATTTCCTGCTCTTTAGGGACCTGTCAGAGTCCAGGCAGGAAACTGAGTCGACCCTCAGTTGGGATTTTTTAAAGACATAAGTAATAAGGGATGTTGATGCCTACAGTAGTTACCAACGGAGAGAAGCTGCCCTCAACCTGCAGAGGCGGGGAAGGAATGGGATCATTGGTGTCCACATGACATCTGGAGCCGGGGGTGAGGGGCCAGGGCAGGGTGCAGCTGCTGCCAAAAGGACTGCCCAGTGTGTGTGTGGGGGGGCATGAGAGAAATAAAAACTCACCTCTCTGTCCTCCTGACTTCCAGTTCCCTGAGAGCTCATCCCATTGGCCAACCACGGTGGGAGACCAGAAGTCAAGGGAGGCCAGCGATGTGATCCAATGAGGTTAGCTACCCAGGGCTTACAACAAAACAGAGAAGAACTTAACACAAAACTTCAGGATTAATGGAAAATGACCTACACTCTCTTCTTTTTTCTTTCCTCCTTACCTGCTTGCCCATAGGACATCATGCCAGGCATTGAGGAATGAGGAATCAACAAGCCAGACCTGGCTCTTCATTTTTTGGAGCTGATAGTCTAGGAGGGAGACAAATATAGAGGATACAAATAAAGGGATGCAGGAATGGGATGGATGAGCTCAGGGAAACAACTCTGGGGTCTGGTTTTGATTCTCCAAAGTGGGCCACGTAGCTCCTTGCTCCTAGAATTACAGTGTCTGAAGACACCCCATGAATACTCTGACTTAGGGCTGATTCTAGAAAGCCCACATGATGGACCCCTCGGAATTCACAGGCAAAATGCTTCTCAGCCCTAGAGTCACTATCCCCCATGTCCTCTGTTATTCTTCAGCATTTCTACTCCCTTTGCTTAAACTTACTCACTCTTCCTTAATATGTAACAGAAAAGAAATTCAGGGGGATGTTTTTTAACCTTGGGATTGTGGAAAACAAACAGAGCAAGAGAGGGTTCCCAGTGCACAGTGAAGGAAACCATCAACAAAGTGATAAGGCAACTTACTGAATGAGAGAAGATATTTGCAAATGATATATCCAATAAGGAATTAATATCCAAAATATATAAAGAGCTTATAAAACTCAACACACAGAAAAACAAATAATCTGATTAAAAACTGGGCAGAGGACCCAAGTAGACATTTTTCCAAAGAAAACATACGTATGGCCAACAGACAATGAAAATATGTTCACCATCACTAATCATCAGGGAAATGCAAAACAAAACCACAATGAGATATCACCTCACCCCCATTAGGATGGCCAGGGTCAAAAAGATAAGAAATAAGTGTTGGCAAGGATATGGAGAAAAGAGAATCCTTGTGCAATGCTGGTGAGAATGCAATTGGTGCAGCCACTGTGAGAAACAGTATGAAGTTTCCTCAAAAGATTAAAAACTGAAATACAGGGGTGCCTAGCGGGCTCAGTTGGAGGAGTGTACAACTCTTGATCTTAGGATCATGGGTTTGAGCCCCATGCCAGGTGTAGAGATTCCTAAAAACAAATAAATAAACCTAAAAAAATAAAAAATAAAAATTGAAATACAATATGACCTAGAAATACCACTTCTGGGTATTTGCCCAAAGAAAATGAAAACACTAATTCAAAAAGATATGTGCACCCCTATGTTTATTGCAGCATTATCTACAATAGCTGAGATACGGAAGCAACGTAAGTGTCCATTGGTAGATGAATGGATAAAGAAGAGGTGGTGTATATATACAATGGAATATTGTTCAGCCAATGAAATCCTACTATTTGCAACAGCATGGATGGACCTAGAGAGTATTATGCTAAAAGAAATAAGTCGGAGAAAGGCAAAGACAAATCCCATATGATTTTACTTATGCGTAGACTCTAAGAAACAAATGAACAAACAAAATAGGATAGAAACAGATTCATAAATACAGAGAACAAACTGGTAGTCGCCAGAAGTGGGGGTGGGGGAAATGAGCAAAATGGGTGAAGGCAATTGAGAGCTACAGACTTCCAGTTATAAAATAAGTAAGTCACAGGGATGGAAAGTACTGTGTAGGGGATATAGTCAATAGTACTGTAATATCTTTATAAAGTGACAGATGGTGATTACACTTATGGTAAACATTTCATGATGTATAAAAATCTCAAAGCACTGTGTTGTAACCTGAGACTAATATGTATGTCAACTGTACTTCTATTTTTAAAAATGTAATTATAATTTGATAATACCTCAAGAAAAAAGACAAGGTATCCAGTAGCCATGACACAAAATACAGGTATATTCAATTATATTTTTAAATAATGAGGCAAAAATCATAAAGTCAATTGAAAAATAATTGGCTAGGAAAAAAATAGCTGACACATGACAAAGTATGTATCCTTAATGGACAATTTGAAAAGCAAAAGACAAGCAACTCAAAAATTGGCAAAAAAAAGAATGCTCATAGCAGCTTTATCTCCCCATACTGGAAGCAGCTAAGATGTCCTTTAAGCAGACATCAAATGGATAAACAAACTGCAGTACAGCCACAGAATAGGATATAATTCTGTGATAGATACATATATTTTTAAAAGTATCAAGTCACAGGGGTACCTGGGTGGCTCAGCCAGTTAAGCATCCAACTCTTGATCTCAGCTTGGGTCTTGATCTCTGGCTCATGAGTTCAAACCCCACGTTGGGATCCATGCTGGGTGTGGAGCCTACTTAAAAAAAAAGTATCAAGTCACAAAAAGATAATAAAACTTAAATATATATCACTCAGTGAAGAAGCCAATTTGAAAAGGTGACATACTGTATGTATCCAGTGATATAAGATCTGATAAAGACAAACGAGAGAGACAGTAAAAATAGTGATTGTCAGGGGGTTTGTAGGAAGGGGTAGAGGCTTGGGTAGATGAAGAGAGACTTTTTAGAGTGGTGAGACTATTCTGTACCATACTATGTCTGTAGGTACAGGACACTATACAATTATCAAAACCCATAGAACTCTAAAGCACAAAGGGTAAACCAGTATATACAAATTTAAAAAAAATCATTTAGGAGGTCAAGGGATACCAAGATAGAATGTAGACTGTCACAAAATAGTCTATATTACAAATGTATTAAAACATCTTACTGAAGTAGGTGGGGGGAAAGGTAGTGACCTAAGTAGCTTTGGAAACGAGTGGAATTGTAAAACTACAGCAAAAACAATTGCACAGAAAACTGTATTTTGTTAATGAAGTTGTTTCCCATCAGGGGACGGGGTTAACAATTCTGATACTCTTATATCTGTATGCTGGAAATGAACAGTTGAGTAAATATTGGTGGATGGTGGGAGCCAGGCTTCTCACTGTTGGAGTGGTCATTTACCAATAAGCAGGGGGAAGAGACTAGAATGATCCATGCAGTTGCAGACTAGAGTTGCAGATATAGAAATGAACTCCTGTTCATATGGAACTATTTATAGATATGTATGTATATCCTGTCTTGTATGGCAGACATATAATTCCTTGCTTTGTCAGCTGAGAGGACCTAGAAGCAACAACACCCAACTAGCAATGAGCGTAGCTTATGCTCTGACCTTGGTTGCTAATACCATTCCCTAATAAAGGAACCAAGTCTCCTTGGAGAAGTAGGATTCTAGGATAAGGGCAAGGAATATGCAAGAGGAACATGGAGGATCTTATAGTGCTAGAAAGTAAGGGAGTACTTGGGCATCTGGGTGGCTTAGTCAGTTGGGCATCTGACTTCGGCTCAGGTCATGATCTCAGGGTCCTGGGATGGAGTCCTGCACCAGCACCATGCTGGCTCTGTGCTCAGCGGGGAGACTGCTTGTCCCTCTGCCTGTGCCTCCCCTCCCTGCCCCACCCCCCACCCCGTGCTCTCTTTCTCTCTCTCAAATAAATAAATAAAATCTTGGGGGACCTGGGTGGCTCAGTTGGTTAAGCATCTGTGTTTGGCCTCAGGTCATGGTCCTGGGGTCCTGGGATGGAGCCCCACATCGGGCTTCCTGCTCAGTGGGGAGTCTTCTTCTCTCTCTTCCCCCCTTGTGCTCTCTCTCTGTCTCCCAAATAAATAAATAAAATCTAAAAAAAAAAGAATGTAAGAAAGTACTCATAAAAACAAAAAAACAAAAGCCAATTGATGAGGGTATGTCAAAGGGACATGGAAGTCCACTGAAAGAGATCCCAATGGTTAAACCTGGAGCAATATGAAAAATGAAAATAAATAAAGTAGTATTGAATTAAACCCAAAGTGTAAAGTAAATATCCATGCATCTATATGGATATAAATGAATGATTAAATAATTAAATGAGGGAGAGGAGACAAATCTCTCATGCAGAAGAATTCCAAATAATTTACAAAGACTCCGTCCTCAAGGAGGTGGAGCATAACTTCCCACACTTTAGGTGTGGGCTGTCCATAGTGACTTCCTTCCGAAGAGAACAGTATAGAAAAGTGCGGGGAAAGAGTAACTTTGTAGTGGAGAAATCTGACAGATACAACCTCAGCCAGGTGATCAAGGTCAATAACAAAAGTGATAAATCATGTTGATGGTATGTGCTCTAACATCCATCTGGTTGTGAGAAAAAGATCAGACAAATTTCAGTACAGGGACATTCTAAAATATGCCTGACTAGTACTCCTCAAAACTGTGAAGGTCATCAAAACCAAGGAAAGTTTGAGAAGCTGTCAAAGCCAAGGGCGAGCCTAAGGAAATGAAACAACTAACTGTGAAGTGGGATCCTGGAACAGAAAAAGGACATTAGGTAAAAACTAAGAAAATCTGGATAAAGTGTGGACTTTAACAAAAATGTATCAATACTGGGATGCCTGGGTGACTCAGCTGGTTAATTATCTGCCTTCAGCTCAGGTCGTGATTCTGGTACCCTGGGATCAGGTCCGGCATCAGACTCCTTGCTCAGTGGGGAGCCTGCTTCTACCTCTGCCTGCCACTCCCCCTGCTTGTGCTCTCTCTGTCTTTCTCTGACAAATAAATAAATAAAATCTTAAAAAAAAAAGTGTCGATATTAGTTCATTCATTGTAACAAATGTACCATAGTAATGTGAGTTGTTATCAATAGGGGAAACTGGGTTTGGGCTATATGAGAATTCTCTGTACCAATATCGCAATTTTTCTGCAAACCTAAAATGGTTGTTAAAATAAAGTGTTTTATAAAATAATAAAATAGAAATTTTAAAAATGATAGGCAAAAATACAAATAGGCAATTTGCATATGAGAATATGCAAGTAGTCAATAAACATGAAGAAAACATCCCAACCCTTGTGGTCGTCATAGAAATGTGGATCAAAAAAAGCAATGGTGTACACTTTTTCACACATCAAATTAGCGTAAACTATCAAGTGCGATGCTATTTTACTCTGGCTGAGAGGCAGTTTTGCAGTAAAGTGGACACACTCATTTCTTGCTGGTAAAAGTGTAAATTACTAAAACTTTTGGAAAATTATCCAGCACTGTCTACTAAAAATGCATTTATCTTTGGAGACCATATGCCCTTCAGGGTATCTTCCAGAAATAACAGTACTGGTGCATGCAAACAAAAGGACACATTTTGAAGCCGATTTGAAGGTGTGGAAATCAGAAAACCATCTGAATATCTCTCAATAAGGGACGAGTTGGATCAGTTACAGTGTACCCATCCTGTGCAAGATTTAGCTAGTTAAAATAAATGATGGGTGAGGTCCCTATGGATTGGTCTGGAGGGATTCCATGACAAATGAACAGAAAAGAGTTGCAGATTCATGTTTATGGCTCTGGTTCCCTACCACACAACACAAAATACAGATGTGTATGTATGAGGTTAGGTAGGGAAGCAGTGCTGTTCGCCCATAAGAGTATCAGGAAAGAGTGGGCTGAGACATCATTTTTTTCCCCACACTGCTCTGTATTGTTTGTAACACAAAACAAGTATGTGCTACTTTTTAATATTAAGAAATTTCATAAAAAAGGAGCAGCAAGATGGCGGAGGAGTAGGAGACCGATTATCATCGGGTCCCGGGAATTCACCCAGAGAGCTATCAAACTATTCTGAACACATACAAATTCCACCGGAGACCGAAGAGAAGAAGAGCAGCAATTCTAGGAACAGAAAATCGACCACTTTCTGGAAGGTAGGCCGTGCGGAGAAGTGAATCTGAGGCGACGGGAGGACAGACCCGGGGGGAGGGGCCGGCTCCCGGCAAGGGAGCGAGCAGCGGAGCACAGACTCGGAACTGTGAGAAGTCGGCTCCACGGAGGGACGTCGCCCCAGAGACCAAGCGGGGGGTGAAAACCCTGCAGGGACAGCGTGGTCTCAGGACCCACAGGGACACAAAAAGACCAGGGGTGTCTGAGCGCGACCGAGCTCCCAGGTCTCAGAGAGAAGCCGGCGGGAGAGACGGAGCTGAGCTGAGGTGTCTCTCCGCGTGGGGTTACCTTGGGCTGGGATCTGAAGCTCAGCCGGGCCACTGCTCTGTGAGCGGGGACCCCATGGGCTGCAGACCCAGAGAGACTCACCTTCCTCCTCCGGGAGGAGCAGTGCGGGAGCGGCTGCAGGATCGGCCGGGTTCGGAGATTCTAAACGGGGCCGCGCCAGAGATAGAGACGCTCGGTCACAGGCCGGGTGTGCTCGGAGCGCAGCTGGAGACCAGGAGACGGGAGGGACTGCTTTTCTCTGAGGCGCGCTGAGGACTGAGGCCCCAGGCTCTCGGCTCCTCCGGGTCGGAGACTGGGAGCCGCCATTTTCAGTCCCGGCCTCCAACGAGGTACGGAAAGCGTTCAGGGAACAAAAGCTCCCGAGAGCGAACCGGAGCTGATTACTTAGCCTGGCCCCTGGCGAGGGCGGTGGGAATCCGCCTCGGGCAGAGGCACTTGAGAATCACAGCAACAGGCCCCTCCCCCAGAAGACCAAGGGAAAAATAAATAAATAAATAAAAAACAAACCATCCAGTCAAAGTCAAGTTCAAGACTGCTAAGCATTGC